>JAQZBX010105520.1:0-10845 GCA_029593785.1 Cabassous unicinctus
GGTGAAGACAGGAGAAGTATGTGAAGAGGGGGCAGGAAACAGACACAGAGAATTGCCCAACAAATGGACACAGAAACAGCAAAATGGGGGGAGAGGGTTACACTGGATAAAGTAAGTAAGTAAATAAATAAATCTTTAAAAAAAAAAAAGAGGAAGCTTTTAAATTAATTTGAGTAGATGTGAGAAAGGATTATATTAGCATAGGAATGCCACATAGTCATCCCTGCCATTCTGAGGAGAATAAATTTGTAATTAAAATTCCTTAATATAATAAAAAGGTGTGAAAATTGGAAAGCATCATTATTTTTCAATGTGATTATGTAGGAAAAACCCTATAGATAAATAATTAGAATTATTAAGAATTTATGAAGGTTACTCAATTCAAAAGAAAGATATAGTGGATATATTAATATCAGACAAAGTAGACTTCAGATCAAAGAAAATTACAGGAATAAATGGGAACATTAAATAATGATAAAATGTTCAACTCACCAAAAAGACAGCAATCCTAGAACAGAGGTTCAAAATACGTGAAGCAAAAAGTGCAAACCTAAGGACAGAGGTTCAAAATACACGAATCAAAAAGTGATAGAACTGAAGGGAGAAGTAGACAAATTCATAGTTATTTATGGGGACTTGAACACTCCTCAGTAATTTATAGAACTAGTAGACAATCAACAAGAATATAGAAGAACTGAAAAACAAACCAACTGCATCTAATTTATATTCATTGAATAATTCATCCAAGAACAACAGGATTTGTTATTCTTTGCAAGTGCTTATGATACGTTCACCAAGGTAGACTATATCCTGGGTCATAAAATAAATCTTAACAAATTTAAAAATTTGAAATCATACAAAGTATATTCTCTGACCATAATGGACTTCAACTAGAAATCAGTAGCAGAGAGGTAACTGGAAAATTAATGTATGGGTCAAAGAAGACATCTCAAGAGAAATTTAAAAATATTTTGAACGGAATGAAAATGGAAACAACATATCAAAATTTTTGGAATGCAACTAAAGCAGGGCTTAGAGGGAAATTAGTAGCAGTAAATACATTAGAAAAGAAGATACGTATCTTAGCATTCACCTTAAGAAAATAGGAAAAAAGGTAAAAAGAACAAAATAAATCTAAATCAAGTAGAAGGAAAGAGGTGATAAATGAGTGGAAATCAATGAAATAGAAAAAAGAAAAACTATAGAGAGAATCAGTGAAATCAAATCTTATGTTTTAAGAAGATCAAGAACATTGATAAATCACTAGCTTGACTAAGGAATAAAAAGAAAAAATGCAAATTACTAATATCAAGAACAAAACAGGGGATATAACCATAGACCTGACAACTCATCAAAAGGGAGAGGGGGAGGTGGGGAACATGGGACTCCCTGTAATTTTTGTGTAACATTTATGTAATCTAAGCATCTTTTAAAATATTAAAAAGAAAAAAAAATAAAAAATTTAAAATAGGAGGGGGAGGGGGGAAGAGAATACTACAAACAATTTGTAAATTGGTACTTAGATAAAGTGTACCAGATTCTAGGAACTCACAAGTTACTAAAAACTCACCAAAAAAGAGACAGATAACTGGAATAGTCATATACTTATTAGGAAATTGAGTTCATTCTGAAAATGAAACTCTCGACTCAAACATTTAAAGAAATAACATCAATTCTACACAATCTTTTTCAGAAAATAGAAAAGGAGAGAACACTTCCCACCTATTTTATGAGGCCCACATTACCCTGTTAACAAAATCGGATGAAGACAGTAGACATGTCTACCACGCAGTTAGACTTAGGGGAGAGAGCTCAAAAACTGTAGACTAATAGTCCTCATTAACATAGATGCAAAAACCTTCAAAAATATCAGCGAATCAAATGCAGCAATATGTAAAATAAATAATATACTGCAGCAAGTGGGATTTATCCTAGGAATATATGTGTGGCAGTTTGATATAGTTATGAATTCCAAAAATAGATATTGGATTATGCTTGTAAACTGGTCTGTTCCTCTGGGCGTGATTAAATTATGATTAGGGCTTTGATTGGGCCAGGATGGTGAGTGTTGAAGACATAAAATTACACAGCAGAGCAGAGGAGTTAATTGGAGTTTTGATGTTGGAGTTCTGAAGCTGAGTTTTAATGCTGGAGCCCGGGGAAGTAAGCACACAGAGGAGCTTGGTCATGAGGAAGGAGAGAAGGCCCTGGGAAAAGAATCAGAGCCGTTCGCCTGACAGTTCACAGCTGGCCTTGTGGAGAGAAAGGCAAAGCCTAGAGAGCCTTGTAGTCTACAGCTGACCTTATGGAGGAAACAGAGGAGCTGAGCCCAGAGAGAAACCCAAGAAGCCTGAACCCTGGCAAACATTGGCAGCTGTTTTGCTCTAACACATGGCAACAGACTTTGGTGAAGGAAGAAACTTATGCTTTATGGCCTTGTAACTGTGAGCTTCTACCCCAAATAAATACCCTTTATAAAGACCAACATATTTCTGGTATTTTGTATCAGCACCCCTTTGGCTGACTAATACAGTATGCTTGGTCCAGCTCTCACAAATCATTCAATGGAACCTCCCATATTAACAAACACAAAAGAAGAAAAAAAGTATATGATCAGCTGGTATAGCAAAAGCATATGGGGGAACAGATGTAGCTCAAGTGGTTGAGTGCCTGTTTCCCATGTACAAGGTCCCGAGTTCGATCCCTGGTACCTCCTAAAAACAAAGCAAACAAACAAAAAACCCAGCTCTCATTGGGGAACGGATGTAGCTCAGTGGTTGAGCACCTGCTTCCCATGTACGAGGTTCTGGGTTTAATCCCTGGTACCTCCTGAAAAAAACAAAACAAAACATATGACAGAATTCTAAATCCATTCATGATAAAATGTCTTCTCAAACTAGGAATATTGGAGAATTTTATTCTGATAAAGGCATCTATGAAAAGAAAACACCAAAAATAACCTACAGCTAACATACTTAATGATGAAAGGCCTAATGCTTTTCTGAGTTTGGAACCAAGACAGGGATGTTCTCTTTCACTTCTACTCAACAACATAGTAGAGATCCTAGCCAGTGCAATAAGGCAAGAAAAAGAAACAAAAGACATACAGATTGGAAAGGAATAAGTAAAACTGCCTCTACTTGTAGATGACATGATTGTCTATGTAGAAAATACCAAGGAACCTATAAAAAAAAAAAAGATCCTGGGAGTAATAAGTGAATTTAGCAAGGTTTTAAGATGCAAGGTCACCATACAAAAGTCAATTGTGACTTCTTCCCCAGGTTATCTTCCCTCTGATCTTTGCCTTCCCTCCCCAACTTCTCTGGCCTCTTGTCAATGTTCTTTATTTATGCTTATGGAGAGGAAAACAGAAGTGGGGTTCCTACATTTTGTCTAAGTGAGCCAATACCAGGTTTTCCGGCAGCTTTGGCTGCATGATTTGTGAGGCAATTTTTCTTTGTGTTCTGAGTGACTTTTGATTCTGATTCTTCATGTTGTTTTGTACGGAGAAGCACTTTATCTGTGTTTTAGCAGACCTGTTCCTCTGTATCCTTTACATTTTTTTCTTCTGTTTGTTTCCTTTAAAAATTATGCATAGGGTTTTTTTGAAGGCTTTATTAACCTTCAAAAAAAAAAGTCAATTGTATTTCTATGTACCGCCAATGAACAATTGGAAACTGAAATTCAGAAAACAGTACTTAAGGATAAATCTAACAGGACTTGCAGGATGTGTGTGCCAGAAACTACAAATATAAATAGAGAGATTGTTTTCATGGACTGAAAGACTCAATCTAGCCACCTTATCAGTTCTCTCCATAACTGATCTATAGATCTGACACAATTCCGATAAAAATTTCAGCAAGATATTTTTGTAGATAAAGACAAGCTGACCCTAAAATTTTCATGGAAAGGCAGAGGAACTAGAGTCTCCAAAACAGTGTTGGAAAAGAATAATACTTAAATAAAGTAAAGCTACAGTAATGCAGACATTTTGGTATTGATGAAGAGAGATACACTTAGACCAATGGAACAAAATAGAGAGTCCAGAAAAAGACCCACACCAATATGGTTAATTGATTTTTGACAAAGGTGTAAAGGTAATTCAATGGAGAAAGGATTGTCTTCAACAAATGGTGTTGAAACATTGGGACTTCACAGAAGTTGAATCATGCAGCACGTGCTTTTTGTATCTGGTTCTTTCCCTCGATATAATATTTTCGAGATTCGTTCACATTGTTGCATGTATGTGTAGTTTATGCTCTTTTGTTCCTCTTTAGTAGTCCATTGCTCTTCAGTGTTAAATTTGTTTATCCATTCACCTATTGATGGATATTTGCATTGTTTCCAGGTTTTTACTTTTCTGGAAAAAAAAATGCTATGAACGTTCTTAAAAGTCTTCTTATGAACATGTTTTTCTTTCTTTGCATAGTATCCAGGAGTATAATTGCTGGTTCAATTTTATAAAAAATTACCAGATTTTTTTCCCCTCAAAGTGGTTGTATCATTTCATACTGCTGCCAGATATGTATGAGGGTACAGTTGCTCCACACCTTTGTCAGTACCTTTTGTCAATCTTTTTTATTTTTGTTGCTAAGATACTGTACAGTGAGATAAATCGAGTTATAGCAGGATTTCCAAGTAGACATGGCTACCAATCAATTAGAGTTAGGAAAGAAAGCTTTGGAAAGATGATTGAATGAGAGAGATTTTATGTTATCCCAGAATGATGGTCATTGAAGACTTTCTCTTGTTCTGGTAATCAAAGGCCCTGAAGACTGGCTCTAAAGTCCTGGAGAAGTGATAAATGTCTATAGAGAAGAGGAAGAAGATACAAAGGTTTTTTAACTCAGATTAACAACCTATCTTAATTTGCCAGGCTACTCTGACAAATACTACACAGCGGACTTGCTTAAACAACAAGAATTTATTGCCTCGTGGTTTTAGAGGCTCAAAGTTCAAAATCAGTATGTTGGCAAGGCTATGCTTTCTTCTGGGATCCTAGCATTCTGGTGATGGTTGTCCCCCATCACATGATGATGTCCTTGATTTGCTCCTATGTGGTTTTCTTTTCATAAGGTCTCCAGTAATACCAATGAAGGCTCATACTTATTCAGTTGGGCCGCACCTAAGTAGGATCTTAGAAGATCCTATTCACAAATGAATCCACACCTTAAGTGATAATACATCTTCAAAGGGTCCTATTTACAGATGGGTTCCCACCCACAGGAATGGGTTGTCTGTTGTTGGGGTACATGATTCAATCTACCATACCGCCTTAATCTTTATGCTCTTTCCAAATGTGCCATCAGATTTTAGTTCCGCATTTGGGAAGATGTCTAACCTTAATGGCAGTCATACCGATTTGGAAGATTTAGGATCTATTTGAAAAAAAAACAAAAACCCAGCTGGTTTAGGAGGAGGTGACATTGTAGGCTAAGAAAGACATTGGCCAAATCTGACTGGAATCAAAACAGGACAGTTGTGCAACTCGACAAGGATTAAAAACAAAAGCAAAACCCCAGGTATGGGGATGAATAACCGTCTTCCATTTACCTGGATGTCAGTGATAGAGGATAGCATTCACAGTGAAACTCAGGTTTCAAGACTGGATTGTTTTGTTTGTATGTTTTTTATTGACAACCCTGTCAGAAAGTTTTTCACAAAGATTTCTGATCACGCCTTGTACCTAGTAATTATCAGCTTATATACGTGCAGCCACCTCATGTAATTCCTTAGGGCAAATAAAATTTATTTCGATTAATATTAGACATTGGTAGAAAACAGACACAGACGGAGCTGGGCAGACAACCACGATTAGGCAAATAGCTTTTGTTAGTTTAGCAGGAACTTAAAAGCCATGATAGTAGGTATGGGACAATTGATCTCAAGATTTGACCCTCAGGCCACATAGTTTGCCAACCTCTTTACTATAGATTGTCAGTGACTCCCCCTGGCTTGGGAGGGACACTGGTGGCATTTCTGCTATTTGCCTGGGTTAACAATTTTAACAATTGGGAAGTTCAATGCCAAGAGGCCTATGGAACATAAGTAGGACCGTATTCTATTTAATAAACCATCACTGTTAATTATTCACAGGAAGAAACCAAAGTCCACAAAGCAAGCCATTTGCAAACTAGAATAGAATTGTCTCATTCTCTTAGGTCTTGAGTGGAAGCGATGAGAGGTGAACAAAGACACTTGTCTGCAGCAACAGAGCCTGGGAGAAGATGCATTGAATAAAGAAATCTCTCTTCTCCTTGCCTGGTTGACTGCAATGTCCTCCCCTTCCCAAGGCATATATATGACTCTGAGGCTGGACTTAGGTAAATGTTAAGTCTGTTCAAAGGGCTGTTTTTTGTTGTTTTGTTTTTCTGCTTTTACAAATTGATGTCACAGCCATGAAGGAGTGCTAGACAGATTGTGTTTTGTTAAACTATCATGATGGTGGTGATCCTGGCTGGACCTTTCTTCTTATATGCGCTAATGTGCAGATGGGTTTTGCTTTCCATATTCTTTCACAATAGAGACTTTCAACTCAGAAATCTGTTTTCATAATAGCTCCAATTTAGTATAGACCCTACAGTATAGAGTAGTGTTCTGTCTGGCACTCTCTCCTGACAGTAGGTATCAACAGTGGCTTGTTTCTTGATAAATAAGGGGCACCATTGTCCATTCCAATAAAAGGAATGAATCTTAAGAGTCCCAGGTTCCCTTAATACTTCTGATTAACACGCTAACCATCAAGCCCTCTTGAAGTACTTCCTACGACCTCTGGGCTTGTACCCAAGGTGATAAACCTACCTGGAGGAAGTGACTCAACAAGGCAGATTGGTGTTGCTATGAATTCTTCACCATCAAACTCAATCCACCACCATGACTGCCTCTGAATCCTGCCATTTGTCAGATCAGCTTGTTCTTTCATTCTCCAAAATGATATAGTCTTTCTTCCCTTTTCTATTTCCTCAGACTTCTACTTCCCCAACCCTTTCTCTTACAGCAGATCTCATCTACTTCCTAGAGAAAATGGAAGCTGTATCAGATGGATGGATTGACCTTAACTTTTTTCTATGACATCTAAAGACCACCTATATCTATACTTACCCCTCCCTTTCTTCCTACTTGTTCTAGTAGAGGAGATATAATTCTTTCTTCTTTTTGTCCTTCTATCCTCTGGGTCTCATCTGAATCTTATTATACCATCAAGTATCCCTTCTCTCTCCTGTATATTCAACTCTTCTTTCAAATAGTTTTTCCCATCAACATTTGAACATATTCCATCTCTTCCACTTCAGCAACAAAACCTCCTTTGAATGCCCCTGTCCCTCAATGATCTCTCCTTCCTTTCATGGCCAAACTTTTGGGAAAAGTTGTCTGTATTTACCATCTCTCTTTCCTTGTCTCACATTCACTATATATCCCATTCCAGTCAGGCTTCTGCCCCTTTTGTTCTACCCAAACCACTCTTCTCAAACTCAATAAGGTCACCCTCCACATTGCTAAAACCAATGAACGACCTTGGGTCTTTCTTATTTGACTTCTCATCAGCATTTCACTCTGTTGATTCCTTTTTCTTGAAATACTTTTCTCCCCGCTTTGCTTCAGTGGTATCACATTCTGCTGGGTTTCTTCTTGCTTTTTTCTGGCCACTCTTTATGTATTTCTATTGCAGGCTTGTCCTCTAGAGTGTCTTTATATATTGGATTTCTAATGGATCATTCTATATTCTCTTCCTAACCGATCTCCTCATACCCTAGTCTTCAGTGACCATCTACATCCAGATGACTCATTGTCTTTCTTTCTCCAAAGTCCCTTTTAGCTGCAGATGGTAGGTCCACAGAGTCTTATCTACCATGGAAAAAAGTTTGAATTTTGAGCAAAAGAGTAATATGATTTTACTTTTATTTTTAAAATATCATTTTTCCTGCTATGTGCAGAGTAAACAGAAGGGAGGCAAGAATAGAAGTAGGGAGACTGTTGAGGAGGCTCATATCCAGGAAAGAAGTAATGGTGGCTTGGTCCAGGGTGACATCTCCAGTTCGATGTTCAAAGAAACTTCAAACTCAGCGTGTCCAAGACCTAATTCAGGGTCTTATTCCCTGCTGGTCTTCCAGGCTTCTCTATTTTAATGTCTTCCATCACCATCTATTCACCTGGATGAGTCAGAAATCTTGAGGCCACTTCTTCCTTCTGATTCACTGTCATGCCACCCTGGCCCTCTTCTCTGTTTCTTACACAGTAGCTAGAGTAATCTTTTCAAAATATAAATCTGCTGTATTTGTAACCCCTCCCCCCCAGACTAAAACCTATCAATGTTTTTCCATCACTCTAAAGATAATGACTGAAAACCTTAATATGTCCATATGATCTTCATAGTCTCATCTTGATGTACTTCTCCAACCTCCTTTCCTACTTTTCTTTTGCTGCTTCACTGCTCTGCCATCTGCCTCCATTGTTCTCTGCCCACTTTTATCTAATTATTTGCTCTTCTTTCAGCTCTTGGCTGAACTATCACATTCGGCAGAAGATTTCCCTTAGTTGACCCAAGTTCAAGATCAGATTCTCTTATTTTATATTCTTGTAGAACCAGGTTTCTTTCCTTTTGTAGGTTGTATCTTAGCTTCCAAAGATATACTTATTGATAGGATTATTTAATTACTATTTTTTTATGGCATGAAGATCATGTCCGTTTTAGCCTGTTATTGTATCCTCAGTGCCTGCCATGGTGCATGATGCGTAGAAGACACTCAGTGAGTAATGATTGTCTGGATTTGGGAGTGTTAGATTTATGTTTTCTACCTGCAATCAGTGACAGTAGGGGCAGTGCATTTCATGGTTATGTGTATTGTTCTTTGAAGTAGTTTGTTGTGTTTCTTCTAAAATATTTGGTTGATAAACACTTTATTTGTTTTTAAATTTCAGAGATATCTATAGTCGACAGATATGCTTTTTTTTTTTTCAATTCATTTATATTCTCTCTCAGCCTGTTTTTCAGACTCTCTTAGTCTAGTTGCCTAAGGAAGCTTTACCAGCTATTTGATGTAATCATTTAATTTGCTCTTCTCTGGTCTTTCTTTGTCTTTTTCCTGTATTTTCTTGGTGTAGTAACTAGAGCCAACTTTGTTCTCAGTGTAATTGGACCATGACTTTATTCAAGGAGATAATTGTCATTTTATTTCCCAGTGCTCCTAAATTTTATTGGCTGTTTTGGCGACAGCAGCACATTGGGCTGAATTTTCTATTTCTAAAACCAAACTTATCATCCTGGCTCCATCTCTAGAGCTTTCTATTTCTGGCATTGGTGCCAGACACCATGACAAGAAAGCTTGGAGACATCCTTGGTTTTTCCGCCTCCGCCATCCCATTCAGTTACAAGGTTCTCTTGATTTTTTTCTTGTTATGGTCTCTCAGAATGGTTTCTTTTTATTTTTCCCTTTCTTCCAACAGGACCTTAAGGCGGATGCCATTATTATAGATTTATTATTGGTGTCCCTGCCATGATTCTTTTACAACGCCAACCCATTATAGCCAGGAATGCTGAATGAACTTTCCTAAATAACAGCTTGAATGCACTTTACTCCCCTCACCAATCATTACTTTAGAACTTGGCGGTCTTCTTTACATGCCAGATAACATCCAACCTATATTCTCTTTTTCTTTTTTTTTTCAATCAGGTCTGTGACTTAATTTTTTTTTTTAAAGATTTATTTTTATTTATTTATTCATTCCCTCCCCCCTTGCTGCTTGTGCTCGCCGTCTGCTCTCTGCGTCCGTTGCTGCGCGTTTCCTCTGTGTCTGCTTGTCTCCCTTTGTTGGGTCATCTTGCTGCGCCAGCTCTCCATGAGCGCGGGCACAGGCTGTCAGCTCTCCGTGGGCGCATGCCAGCTTGCCCTCACCAAGAGGCCCCGGGAACCGAACCCAGAGCTTCCGATGTGGTAGACGGGAGCCCAACCATTTGAGCCACATCTGCTTCCCTGTATTTTCTTTTTTTATTGGACCCTTAGTCCAGAGGGTTGAGTTAAGCTTGCTTCTCAGATCATGGGACACCATCATCGTTGGTCTTTGTGAGCCTGCTCGTTTTTTTAATCTCCCTCCTCCCTTTTTATCCCCAGAATAACAATTCTAATGTATGGTCTTTTGCCTGTGTATGTTCTTATAAAATGCGTATTGTTGTTTGAGGTATTTTAATTTACATGAACTGTACTCCACATTTCCTTTTATTTTATCTTAATTTCACTGCTCTTCTGTTTATCCATGATGCTGTGTGTATATTCAGTCCGCTGCTTCTAATTGCTGCCTGTACGGTTACTCTTTTAATTCACATAATTATCTGTCTTTATTAGAGAATACTATTTTCCTCCATAGAGGTGTAATGTGTTGGTTAAGTTAATTTCCATGCATTTTCATGGTTTGTATTGCTTCTGTGACTGATACATTGTTATGGTGTATTTATAGTTGGGTTTTGCTGCTATAGAGTAGATATGATTGTTTTGTAACTTAATTTTGGCCAACAGCCTTGATCTTATAAAGTCTTATAGATTCTTATAGATAGCTTTTTTTTTTTTTTTAGGAGGTATTGGGGATTGAACCCAGGACCTCGTACATGGGAAGCAGGTGCTCAACCACTGAGCTACATCCACTTCTCAGTGAGAGTTGGCTTTTTGTTTGTTTGTTTTTTGTTTTCAGGAGGTACCGGGGATCGAACCCGGGACCTCATACTTGGGAAGCAGATGCTCACCCACTTGAGCTATATCCGCTCCCCAGTTAGCTTTTCTTAATATTAGATTGACCTTATGATCTTGCTGATATTCAACTCTTTCAGCCTATAAAAACTACAGAATCACGTGG
>JAQZBX010105521.1:0-10843 GCA_029593785.1 Cabassous unicinctus
GCGGTGCAGTTGGCTGATGCAGCAAGACCTCACAGCAGGAAGCAGGTGTGGCTCAATCCATAGAGCCCCCGTTTACCATGTGGAAGGCCCCAGGATCGCTTCCTGGGGCCTCCTTGTTAGGGCAGGCCAGCCCGCGCAGCGTGGTGGGCTGATGCAGCAGGACATCACAGCAAGGGGGAGATAAGCAGACACAGAAGAAACACACAGCGAATGGACACAGGAAAACACAAGCAGCAAGTGGGGGATAAATTAAAAAATAAATAAATCTTTAAAAATAAAAAATAAAAAAATAACCTAATCATGCGCAGATTAACAGATCAGTTTACAAGCATGATCCAATTTTATTGTTGGAATTCAAAATTACATCAAATTGTCCAACAGCTACACTCTACCCTCTGAATTCCAAAAATACATTACAATATTCAAAAAACATTAAATCAGTAACAATTCAAGTACAAAATCATATCATAGGCAGTTTAAAGAAATACAGGTTGTCTTCAGGCAAAATCCCCTCTGCTATCGACCTCTGAAACTTACAAAACCATTTAACTGCTTCCAATACACAAATGGAAAGACAAAGAATAAACATTTTCAATATCATAAGGAGAAATTGGGATGTTAAACATGAGTCATGGATCCTCTACAGTTCAGTAAACCTGCAGGGCATCCTCCATTTGATTTCAAAGTCTGAGAGTCATTGTTAAGATGATGGTTTCTTCTCCTTGGGGCAACATGGGGACCCACCCTTTTCACAGCCTTGCCCAATGGCCATTTTCTTGGTTCCACCCTCATCAAGCATCTGGGTGTCAACCAAGCTCCACACCTCACCCTCCAAGAGTGTTGGGGTGATTACCAAACCTTACCCAATCTTTGGGTTAGAGTCTTAGCCCCCTGAGTACAGTGAGGTGAAGACAACATTCCCCCTAACCTTTGGCATAGAGGTTCAACCCTCTCAGAGCAATGAGTTGGCCACCTGGCCTTCCCTAACCTTTGGCATACAGGTGCAAGCCTCTCAGAGCAGTGGGTTGACCACCTGCCCTTCTTTAATCCATGGGGGACAGGAGCACCCCTCTCAGGCCTATGAGGTGCTGACCTTAACCATCCTAATCTTTGAGGAATGTGCTCCACCCTCTTTGCACCCTGGGATGGCAAAACTCTCCCAGAACATCGGGTGGGGACATCCACCCTCTTCAGCTGCTGGGGAAAACTCACCCTCTCTACACCATGGGGCATCAAAACTTTCCCAGAACATCAGGTAGGAACATCCACACTCTTCAACTGCAGGAGCAAACTCACTCTCTCTATACACATGGCTGGGGCTGCTCTTTTGGCCCAAGGAGATGTCTTAAGTCCATATCTCTGCTTCCACGGTTTTCTTCTTAAAGCTGATTCTCCTTCAGTCTCTCCTTTCCATGTCCTCTTTTGTCCAAGCTGACAATGGTTTTGTTCATACAGCTCTCTCAAAAACTTTGTTGGTTTAGCATGCAAGAAGCAGGGGTCCGAGCCATCAGACAGTAAAACTTTCCACAAGTCTTTCTGAGATAACTGCATCTTCAATTCTGAGTTTCGAGTTCCAGGTTTAGTAAAGTCTTCAAAAGGGGCATTTTCATCTGAGAATTTGATTTCCAAAAACTTGGAAGTTCCAGAATCAGTTTCTGTTTTCTTTGTGTGCAAAAGTTTAGTCCTTAGTATATTTCGCTCATCTAGTATTTTGCTATAAGCTGCAAGGAGAAGCCAAGCCACATTCTCTGAGTTTACCTTGGAAAGTTCTTCAGCTAAATGCTCCAGTTCACCATTTTCAAATTCTGTCTTCCATATAACACCAGGAGTTAATCTTTCTAAGTTCTCTGCAACTTTAAAACATGGATCGCCTCTCCTCCAGTTTCCAATAATAGTTTCATCATTTACTTCTAAGGCATCATAGCAAGTCTCTTTAGCGTCCATATTACTATCAATAGTCTCTTCAAAGTGAGCTAGGCCTTTTCCATCAAGCATTTCACAATTCCTCCAAAAAATACTCCTTACCCATTTATAAAACCGTTCCAACATTTTGGTATATGCAAAAGCACTTCCCCACTCCTCAGTACCAAATTCTGTATTAGTCAGCCAAAGGGGTGCTAATGTGAAATACCAAAAATGGGTTGGTCTTTATAAAGGGTATTTATTTGCGGTAGAAGTCCACAGATACCAGGCCATAAAGTGTTAAGTTTCTTCTCTCACCAATGTCCATTGCCACGTGTTGGAGCAAGACAGCTGCTGATGTTTGCCAGGGTTCAGGTTTCTTGGGTTCCTCTCTTGCTGGGGCTGCATTTCTCTCAGGGCTTAGCTCCTCTGGTCCCTCCACAAGGTCAGCTGTAGACTATCAGGTGAACGGCTCACTTCTCTTCTCCTGGGGCCTTCTCTCCAACATCAAAACTCCAACATTAAAACTCCAACTTCAACTGCAACTCTGTTCTTTGTGATGCCTTTTATATTTTCTTCCCCCACCCACCAAGGGGTGGGGCTCAATGCCCTACTGATGTGGCCCAGTCAACACCCTAATCATAACTTAATCATGCCCAGATTAACAGATCAGTTTACAAGCCTGATCCAATTATATTTTTGGAATTCATAATTATATCAAATTGCCCAATGGCTACAGATCCCATCTAGGATCATGTATTGCACTGAATTGTCATTGACTTTAGTTGCTCCTTTTTTAAATTATGGAAGCATATATACAACATATAGTTTACCAACTCAGCCAATCCCAAGCATACCATTCAGTGGGAATAATTATATTGACCTTGTGCTAAGGTTACCACCATCCATTAGCAGAATTTTCCTGTCACCCTAAACAGAAACCCTGTACCCATTATGTGTTAACTCCCCCTTGCCCTTCTGTGCTGCACCAGGTAAGCTGTAATCTACTTTCTTTCTCTGAATTTGGATATTCCATTTGTTTCAATTGAGTGAGGTCATGCAATATGTCTGTGTGTATGATATTTCACTCAATGCGATATCTTCTAGTTCATTCATGTTGTAGCATGTATCAGGACTTCATTCTTTTTACAAATAAATAATATTCCATTGTATGTATATATCATATTTTTTATCCCCTTATCTGTAAATGGTACTTGGGTTGCTTCCTTGTTTTCGTTGTTATGAAAATACTGCTGTGAGCACTGGTGTACAAAACTTCCTGTTTGAGCTCCTGCTCTTCCATCCTTTTGGGTTTATACCAGGTCATATGGCAGTTCTGTTTCTTCCAAACTGTTTTTTACAGTGTTTGTTGCATCATGTTATATTCCTACCAGCATTGTACAAGGGTCTCTAATTTTCTGCATCTTTGCCAGTATTTATTTTTCAGCTATTCTCATGAGTGTGAGGTGCTAGATTTCTCATTATTTTTTTAAAAAAGTTCTTGTACTTGTGCTACCATATATACTACTCAGAATTTCCCATTTAAGTACTTTCTAGGGGACATTTCAATGAGATGAGTTAGGTACATGATATTCTGCTACCAACACCACTGTCCATTACCCCAAATTCTTCATTACCTCAAACAGAAACTCTGTACCCATTAAACAGTAACACCTCCCTCTCCTCCCCTCCAGCCTTTGATAGTATACAAACTACCATCTGCCTCTATGAGATGTCCTTCTTCTAGTTATTTCATATAAGCAAGTTCAGACAATATATCTCCTTTTGTGTCTGACATATTTTATGAAACATGTCTTCAAGGTTTATCCATGTTGTAGTATGCATCGTAACATCCTCCACTTTTATGGCTGAATAACATTCCAATGTGTACATACCACTTTTTGTTTATTCATTCATGTGTTGATGGACTCTTTCATCACTTCCACCATTTGTCTACTTTGAACAATGCTCGTGTAAACATTGGTGTACCAATATCTATCTGAGTCCCTGCATTCATTTCTTTTGAGTATACACCAAGAAGTGGGATTGCTGGGTCATATGGTAATTCTATTTTCAACTTTCTGTGTAACTGCCAAGCTGGTTTCCACAGGGTCGGCACCATTTTACAATGCCACTAACAGTATATTAGGATTCCTATTTCTCTGTATCTTTACCAACATTTGCTATTTTTGTTTTTTAATTAATAGACATCTAGTGGATGTTAATTAGTATCTCATTGTGATTTTGATCTGCATTTCTCTGATAACTAATGATGTTGAGGATTTTTTCATGTGCTATTGGCTATTTGCATATCTTCTTTAGAGAAATTCTACTTAAATCACTAGTGAAGCCTAATTGTCTTTGAATTACTACATTAAGATGTGTTTTGATTTTTTTGTTTCTTTTCTTTAGGCACATCTATTAAAATATATTCATATACTATACAATCCAACTAAAGTATACATAAATTGCTTTGGTATAATCACAGCATTGAGCATTCATCTGTGTAGTCAATTTTAGAGCATTTTCATTACTCAAAAAAAAAACAAGCCCTACCAATTAGTAGTCACCACTAAATTCCTCTGTCTTTCTCCTGCCATATATAGCCACTATTCTAATTCCATCTTTATAAATTTATTTATATTTACATTTTATATAAATGGAGTCTAACAATATGTAGTACTTTCTGTCTGGTTTCCTTCACTTACCTTAAATTTTTTAACCATTGTAGGAAAAATAGTAATATATTACCATTGTGTACAGTCCATAGCTTGCTTTAGGTGTATTTCCACCCAAATACCACTCTATTTTTTAACATCTTGTGATATCAACATAGATTTGTTCTGATTCAGGAAGAATACTCTTATATTTGTACTATTGACCACACTTATCCTCCACACACAGGAATCACTATTCTATACAGCCTCATCATCTTCTAGCTTTACTTATAGTGATATACATGAACCCAACTTTTCCTTTTAACCACAATCACACCCACATATTACCACGGTGAATTACAATCACAATAATGTGCTATCATTACCTCTGTCCATTTTCAAACATTAGCAAACAACCATATTATAAATCCTGCACAAATTAAGCCCCAGCTTCTCCTTCTCTACCCTCAGTCTGTCTTCTGGTGACCTTTATTCTAGCCATGAACTCCATGAGTTTGTTTATTTACTTAATTCCTATTAGTGAGATCATATAACATTTGTCCTCTTGTGTCTGGCTTGTTTCACTCAACAGAATGTACTCAAAGTTCATCCATGTTGTCAAATGGATTGAAAATTTATTTATTCTTAGAGCTGAAGAATATTCCATCACTGCATATATGACATGTTTGTTCATTCATCTGCTGATAGATAACTGGATTATTTTCATCTTTTGGCAATTGTGAATAATGCTGCTATGGACATTAGTGTGCAAAGATCCATTTGAATCCCTGCTTTCAGTTCTTCTGAGTGTATACCTAATAGGGGGATTGACAGATCATATGGCGGATCTATATTTAGCTTCCTTAGGAAGCACCAGTCATCCTCAGCAGTTGCACCATTCTACATCCCAACAATAGTGAATGAGTATTCCTATTTCTCCACATCCTCTCCAACACTTGAAATTTTCTGTTGTTTTTTTTTCCACAGTGGCCATTCAAATAGGTATGAAATACTATCATATTGTAGTTTTGGTTTTCATTTGCATAATAGCTAGTGATGTTGAACTTTTTTTCATGTTTTTTTTTCCATTTGTAGTTCCTCTTTAGAAAAATGTCTATTCAAGTCTTTTGCCAAGTTTTAATTGTATCATTTGCCTTTTTATCATTGAGTTTTAGATCTACTTATGTATCATGGATATTAAATGCTTTGCATTGGGGCGTTTTTGATAACTGAGATAATACATACCTGTTCTTGGTCTTTTGAGATCGTCTATTTCTTCTGGAGTCAGTTTAGTCAATTTGTGTGTTTCTGGGGATTTGTCCATTTCATATAAGTTATTTAATTTGTTACCATACAGTGATTCTTAATATGCTCTTATAATAACATTTTGTATCTGTAAGTTCAGCAGTAATATTCCCCCTGTTAAATTCCAATGATTTTTATTACTTGCATTCCCTCCATATTTTTTTGTCATTCTATCTAATATTTGTCATAAGTTTGGGCATTTTGTGTTTTCATTTTCATTCATCTCTAGATATTTCCAAATGTCCTGGTGAATTCTTTGACCCATTTGGTCTTTAAGAGTATATTGTTTAACTCCCACACATTTGTGAATTCCAGTTCTCCTGTTACTGATTTTTAATTGCATTTCATTGTGATCAGATAAGATACTTTATATGATTTTAATCTTTTTAAATTTATTAAGACTTGTTCTGTGATATAACATATAACCTATCCTGCGATATGATCCTTGTGCACTTGAAAAGAAAACAGATTTGGGTTACATATTTATTGCACACACATACACACACACTCTCTCTCTGTTATATAACTTTATATAGGTCTGCTAGGTCTAGTTGGTATGTAGTGTTATTCCAGCCCTCTCTTTCCTTTTTGGTCTTCAGTTTGAAAGTGCTAGCCAATAGGTCACTGCCTTTACATCAATGATAAGAGTTCTTCCATTGTTAGAAGAATATTAAGTCTATAGTATAATGATAATAAGTGTACTTCAGTCCATTGTTCATTCCTCAGTTTGAGGATTTGGGGATGGTGGTGGCCACTCTGATTCTAATTGAGATGGGGCTTAGATTCTATGGAGCAGATGGATGAAACTATCTTGCTTGTAGCTGCAGACACTCTCTGTTCCTTGGGATGGACATCATCCATCATCATCTCCTTGTTAGTTGTCATGTGTGAGTTCAATGAACTGGAGAGTAGGTGCTGGAACTCTGCTGAAATTAAGGGCTCAATTGTCACATGGGCAGACCAAAGGTTTAAGTCTCTTGGACATATACCTATCAAGTAGAGTACTAACTATAGGTTCAAATAGAAGAGGCAGAAGAGCCATGTGTAGGGAAACCATAAATGAGTGCAACTCTCTTACACTGAGGATCATAAATTCCAAAGTATGACACACTCACAGGGTGAAGAATTCCTGAGCTGTCTTATTGTTTCTGGATGTCTCTAGAGCCCTCAGGAGCCCACTATTTGAGGCACTGTTTACTGTGGAATCAATGAGGTCCTGCTGAGACTTGCATAAGCATAACATCTGGTATGACTTCCCAACTCACTTTGAAATCTCATAGTCATAAAAACTCATTTGTATTTACCATTTTCCCCCTTTTGGTCAAGGTCTTTTTCCAGATGCATTGCTAGTTGGTGCTTGGTAATAATACCACAGTGCCAGGGAGCTCATCCCCAGAAGTCATATCCCACAACGGGTGAAAGTAGTGCATTTATATGCTGAGTTTGGCTTAGAGAGAGTCCACATGTGAATGACAAGGAGGCTTTCAGGAGATAACTCTTAGGCAGTATATAATACTAGGCTAAGTTTCAATTGCATAAGAAAAGGTCCATAAGTACAGTCATCAATATCAAGTACTGTAGCAGAACTGCCCAGGATGGAAATTCAATATTCTTTCATCTCCACCCCCCAAGACAATGTCCCATGAACACTTGAACATATTCATATGCCTTAGAGGCATGCCCCAGGTGAACCCCTGCCCATGCATCTCCCCATCACTGACACCCCACACTAGTGATCCTCTCCCACCACTTCTGTGACCCTTCTGTGATCCAAACCCTCTCCAAAAACGAAGCCAAGAAAATAACCAAATAAAATTAATAAGAAAATGAAACAATACTTTTTAAAATACCCAATAAAACAAAACTTTTTTAAAAATCGAAATTATTAAAAGAAAATTTTTAGACATTGTGTCTTTCATCACTGTAAGATCTTGTCTTGTATGTACAGTGATATTTTCTTCCGTGTATTTCCCCATTGTTTTATTTTTTCATTTTATATTCAAAGAAGCTTTAGGATACAGAAAAGTCACATAAAGAATATACGTGATTCCCATACATCCAATGCCCTCCCTCTTTCCCCCTCTCCCCTATTAATAACCTTTTACTTGGGGATGGTACTTTTGTTGCAATTGATGTACAAACATTGAAACATTGCCACTAACCATGGTCAATGGTTTACATTATGGTTTACATTTTAGATGGTACACTCTTACAGGTTTTGACAAAAGGGAGTAGAGGATGGTGAGCCAATGCCCATATGGGCAAAATCTATGATAAATTAGAAGGCTGTAGTTGTGCAGTGGATGAGTGTGACAGTGATGTGATTGGGTTCAGAGGTGTTAGTCACCGAGGGGGAGTAGGTTGGGAGGTTTGGGTTCGACTATCCATGGAACTAGAGGTAGGGTCTGGGGAAGGACAGGTCAATTCTGGGGTTTAGCAGGTCTATAGTTAAAACTACAATGTTGAGATTGTTCTTTTGGCAAATATTGTAGGGGAGGAGTACTGGTGTGGGATGTTGAGTGTGAAGGGATACATGGGACAGGGTGTGCCTGTACCAGGCTTCTTTGCAATATTTAAGTGTTCATTTTGTCATAGTGTGTTATATCAGTGTGTGGACACTCACAAAATAATCAAGAATATATCAAACTCTTATCCTGGGAAGTCCTGCTGTGTTGTCAGTTAGAAGGACAAGAATCCCTTGAGAACATACGCAGGGCCTAATAAAACATACCAGTAACTCAAGCCCTCAATATTATTGCAAGTAACTATAAATCTTATTCTTCAAAAATTGAAACTTAGTGGTTACCATAGGTTCCAAGGGGAGGGGGAGGGAAGAATAGAATAGATGGAATGTAGGGTATTCTTAGGGAATTACAATTGTTCAGCATGGTCTTGCCATAATGGATACATGCCTCTTCGTATTTCATCAATTCATTCTTCATTGCCTCCTTTTGTATTTATTTGATCTTTTGTAGTAAACTGCTTAGAATCATTTATTTATTTCCTCTTTTGCATAGTTTTCTGATATTTTCTTTTTGGTTACCATGGGAGTTAACTTAACATCTAAAATTTATAACAAAGTCTTTATATTTGATACCTACTGTATTGATCAGCCAAAGGGGTGCTGATGCAAATTACCAGAATTCTGTTGTTTTTTATAAAGAGTATTTATTTGGGGCAGAAGCTTACAGTTACCAGGCCATAAAGCATGAGTAACTTCCCTCACCAGTCTATTGCCACATGTTGGAGCAAGATGGCTGTCGATGTTCAGCCTTCCTCTTCCTCTTAAGGCTCATGGTCAAGCTTTCTACACTTTGTCTCTCTCTCTAGGACTTGGTTCTCTCCAGGCTCAGCTGCTTGGTCTCTCTACAAGGCCAGCTGTAGACTATCAGGCAAATGGCTCATCTCTTTTACTGGAGCTTTCTCTCCTTCCTCATGACCAAGCTCCTCTGTGTGCTTAATTCCTGGGGCTCCAGCTCAAAGACTCAGCATGAGAACTCCAACTCTGTTCTCTGTCATGTCTCCTATCTCTGAGTCCCCAGCCACCAAGGGATGGGGACTCAATGCCTCACTGATGTGGCCCAACCAAAGCTCCAATCATTATCCAATCAAGTAAGCCTCTGAATCCAATATAATTTAATATGCCCAGAAGTAAAGACCAGTTCACAAACATAATCCAATATCTATTTTTGGAATTCATAAATAATGCCAAACTGCTACACCTACCTAACTTGAATATCATCCACAAACTATGTTCAGGTACTCCTCCATCCTCCCTCTTTACGAAGTTCTTGTCACAGATTGTGTCTTCATTTCTTTAGAGTTCCAAACCACACATTTATCATTACTTTAAGGCATTTGCATGGTATATTCTGTACATGGAGTTACATACCAAAAAATATTAAAAATGTTTTTGAAAGAGAGTTTTTCTGGGTGTAAAATTCTTGGTTCTAATGATTTTATTTCAGCACTTTATAAATATTTCTTCCTACTGCCTTCTTGCCCCCAACATTTCTGATGAGAAATTGGCACTTAATGTTTTTGAGGCTCCCTTGTACATGACACGTTGCTTCTCTCTTGCAAATGTCAATATTCTCTTGTTTTCTTTGGCATTTGACTCACTCTTTATGAGTTCATTCAATCCTGGGTAAAATTGTACCTTGGTCCTCTCAGTTTCCTGAACCCATTGGCTTCTTCACTAGTATTCTGGAATCTTGACTCAGCCCAGTGGTATGGTCTCCAAAGTTATTTAAGCAATGTCATTAGAAACTTGTGCCCCAGAGTACCTGGCATATTCCTTTCCATGGATTTCTGAGACAATCCCTTTGTTTAACATGATGCACTCTGGCCTGTAGCTGATTGCAAATGTTTTCTGTGAATCTTCATAATTAAAATCATCCATTGGTGACCAAACACTTATAACAGCCCAGTTAACTTACTACTGTTTAATAAAAGTCAAAGTTCTGGTGAAAGTTCATTATAACAGTGACGCAGTTGAGAAGGAAATTTGGTTGCTTCTGTGAAATTATGACCAATAACACTATACTGTTGTCTAAGTCAGGGAGATCAGTACTACGACATCTCATGGGCAGTGAAGACATTGACAAATCTCTAGGAAGTTTATATATATTCTGAAATGTTTACATTGATAACATTTTACCTATACAAACTTAATCAAAAGAAGTTTAGAAAATCCTTTTTAATTTGGCAACACTTCCTCTGCCAAATCATAACATATCAGATAAACTTATTTCTAGAACCTCTCTTTTTAAAAGTGAAAGAACAGTTACTTTGAGATCATGTCATTCAAGGTTTGATTTTGGAGTGATGAAATGTCAAAAAGTTGTCAGGTTTGAACATTTTCAAAATAGGACCATGGGTCACTGTGAAACTGTATTTGTTTCCCTGTTTAACCAAGTAGCATTAAAATATTTTGAAAGTAAATAGAGGAGTAAACATGATTCTAAAAGGACTTAACT
>JAQZBX010105522.1:0-10841 GCA_029593785.1 Cabassous unicinctus
GGAGATGTGGGAGGCCTCCCCTCTTCTCTCCCCCATTCTCCCTCCTACTCCTCCCACAAAGGTACCACTCCCCAAAACAGGTCTGTCATAAGACACCTGGAAATTCGGAGGCAGCTGACGGGTAATGAAAGGCTGACTCCTCATGCAACCAGGTAAGGATCTGACTGATGGCGAGATGGCACTATCATAAAATTGAAAACAACTTAGTATGAAAATGTTTTTATTTTTAAGTACAAAGCCAGATACTTTCAAGACTATGAAAAATTGCCCAGAGGCCGTGAAGGACAAAAAGACTCTTTGGCCTGGTGCGTGTCCCAGTGCAGTGCTGTGGGGTGACTGAGGTCACCAGCAAAAAACTTGGTTCAGCTGTGAGGTGTGCAAAGGGGGCTCATCACACCACCAGCCTCATCACAGGGGCCCCAGGACTCGGCCTCCCTGGGCTGGGGACTGAGCCCCTGGTGTGACCGCCTTTGGGGTCCATGCGTTCTCTGGCCTCCTTGGTCCCCGGAATGAAGTAGAGTGGGGGGAGCAGAGATGGGGCAGACGGGAGTGGGGGTGGGGAGGGAGGCAAGGGCCTCTCTGTACTGGCAAACTCTGTTTTTATTCCTGTGGCTGCAGGTGAATGTTTTAGGGCAGGAATTGAGAGGAAATAGGGTGCTGTTGCCCCCGAAGGCACCGTCAGGCTTTCTACCACATCCCCCATTATAGAGAAAGCCGTGAGACCTTGGACCTTGGACAGGTGGATGTGGGTCTGGGGACTCCAGTGGAGGAGCTAAGAGACCAGGGTGGCAGGGAGGGGTGAGGAGGGTTCGTCTGAGGAGCTGTGCTTCAGTGGCCTCCATTTAGTGTCTAGGGGGGCATGGGCGTGTGGGAGGGCTCAGGCGCCATCCTCCTCTCCACTGCCATCCATGCTGGCCTGCCTCACCATCTTCCGGAACCTGGATGTGGAGGAACAGCCGGTCTCTCCTGGGTCCTGCTCCTGCTCCTGCTCCTGGAAGACGGGGGTCCGGCTAGCCACCAGGGCGGCGCTGTGGAGGGCAACTACAGACTGGCGGGACTTCAGGGCAGGCCAAGGCCCCTTGCGGACCCGCCGGTCCCCTTTGGCCCTGGAGAGCTGAGGGCAGGGCTGCGGAGGAGGGTCTTCATCTGAAGACTCATTTGATGAGAAAACCTGGACAGGCAAAAAAGTACAGGGAAGAGAGTCATGGGAAAGTCTTCCAGGGGCATGGCTAGCTTCAGTGTTGTTCTGCCTCACTGAGCACATAGCCTGGCAGAGGACAGGTGCAAAATGTCTGTTGAACGAGTGCAGAGAAATGGAGCGGCTCGTGGGTCACATTGCCCAGGAGGAAAGACAGCCCCCAGCCACGCTGCCCCTGCTCTTTAGCCCTCCCCTGCCGGCAGCTTCCTTCTGGCCCCCAGAAGCCCCCCTCAGCTCTCCCCTGTACCTGCCACTTCCTTGAGGCCCTCTCCTCCTCCTGTTGCTCCTCTGCCTTGGAACAGACAGGTGACCATGTAGGAAACCCTTCTGGGGTTCGGGCCCTGGCCTGGGCTGCATGTACACATGCGTCTGGGGGCCGAGTGGGGACACGTGCCTTTGGGAACATCCACACCCCATCCATCCCACCACCTCTTCCTCCCTGTCCTCCCACACCCAGGACCACCTACTCCAGGAAGCCTCCTCCAAATGTCCCTGTCCTCTGTGAGCTCTCTTCCCTCATGGTCAGCCCTCTTGGCCTTGGACCATGCCTGGGGCCTTCTGAGGTCCCATCCTTGTGCCCTGCAGCACTTAGAGAGGGCGTTGGATCAGTAAACACCTTCGCTTTGTGATGCTCTGATCCCTCTGCACCCCTGCCTTTGACATTGACCATCAGATCTGAGTGGCGCTTCAGAGCTCATCTTCTCCACCCCCAGCTAGGATAGGAATCGCTGGGCAGCTCGGACCCTTGGGCAGCTAGCCCTTCGTCTGCCTGCAGCCTCCACCCCAGGGCCAGCTCAGCCGCAGGGACCCCTCAGAACAGGTGCTGCCTCTTCCCCAGGATCCCAGGACTTCTCTTCAGCCCCGAGACACTGAGCTGGCCCACCCACACTGAGCGCACGCAATGCACAGGCTGTGGTCCCTGTCCCGGGGGTAAAATGGGGCAGGCTCGATGTCTGGTTCTGAAAGGTGCGGGGTGGAAGGTATGGAGGGAGCAAGGGCCAGGCCCCCTGTGGCCCTGACCTCTCGGGCCTGGGGGGCCCCAGATCGAGACTGCAGTCAAGTATCAATACTGGGTTTTCTCCATCCTCCCTGCCACCTGCCCACGCCTCCTTTTGGCCCTCACCCTCACCTCCCCCACCCCCAGACCAGCCTCCTTCCCCAACCCAGCCTCACCTCTGGCAGGTCGCCGGCCCCTGGGGTGCTTTCCGGCTCTGAGGAGGCTTCCAGGAGACTGATGGACCTCATGACCCCACGGAGGTTAATCCGGGGCCGGGGCCCAGGCTCTTCTCTTGGGGCTGCCTGGCCCTTCTCCAACCCCATAACCTTCACCTCCTCACTGCCTCCAGGTTCTGGCTGCAGAGGCGGGAATGGCGTAGAGAATTCCGGGGCCAGGGGCTCCTCTGGGGATACCCCACCCACTTTTTGTTCCCAGACATGGCTCTGGCGGCTGTGAAGAGGAGGCCTTGTGTCAGCCCTGAACAACCCAGCAGCACCCCCAGCACATGCACATGCTCCCCCTCCCTGTCCCCTCCTCCGCACCTGGCAGTCAGGATGCCCTGGTAGGTCTGCAGCTGGCGCAGGAAGCCAGGGTTGGGGCGGGCGATGGGCCGCAGCTCCTGCACGTGGCGCAGAGCCTGCTCCAGGGTCCAGCCGTATTGCTTCATGGCGTAGGCTGCCACCGTGGCAGCCGAGCGGCTGACGCCCATCTTGCAGTGCACCAGCACCCGGCTGCCCTGGACTCTGTGGAGGCGTAAGCTGCTCGGCTTGCCCCCTCCACGTGCCCCTTACTGTGAGGGCCCGCGGCGCGGAGGGAGGGCAGGGAGGGGGAAGGAAGGGCACTAAGCGCCTGAAGAGATAACAGGGCTGATGACAGAGTGGGCAGGAAGAGGGCCCCAGGGACCTCCTGAAGCCACGGTGGGCAGTGGGCGCTGGGCGGAGCTGACCTGGCGGCTTCGATGAAGTGGTGCGTCTCCTTCCAGTGGGGCAGCAGCTGGGCAGACTCCTCGTCCCAGAGGCGCACGTTGTGGTAGCTGAAGCACTCGGGGTAGAAGTTGTCGATCTCCCGGGCCATGTTCAAGATGTGGCTGACCCTGTGCCGGTGGACAAGGCCAGGCTGACTGGGCCCTGGACCCACAGGCCTGGGCTGTTCTGGTTAGGCCTTGGTTAAGGGGGTGGGGGGAGAACGGCACCAGATGTCCCACGACTGTGGGATCCAAGGGGGGTGACAGAGGGCGGGCAACCCCGAGGGCCCCCCACCTGTTTCTCTGCAGCTCCTCCAGGTTGGCTGCGTTCCACTCTGAGCCCTGGGGGAGGGGGAGAGAAGCTTCATTCTCCCCTGCCTCCAGCCACTGCCTCCCACCCGGACCTGGGCCTGCCCTCCTCTCACCCAGCCGCCAGCTCACCAGGTAGAGGTGGGGGAAGATGCGGGAGGCCCGGTCTTGCTGGGCCATGAGCAGCAGCATCTGGTTGTCGATGAAGTCCCGGTACTGCTGCAGCGGGGACCCCAGGCGCAGCTCCAGGGCCTGGCGGATCTGCCAGGCACGGGGTGGGGAGGAGGGGGCGGCTCGCAAGACTCCGGCCTCCCACCCTCCCATCCAGACAAAGGACCCGAGGCCAGGACGGGGCCAGGGCACGGGCAGTAGAGCAGGACAAGGAGGAAGGTGGGGAGGGCTCCCGGCGGGGGGAGCCCAGATCTGAGCAGGTGGGTCCCTGCCGGGGCTCAGCTCCCTCCCTGGCCCTCGGCGCCCTGCCCACCTCTTTGGAGGTGACGCTCTCCAGGTCGCTGGTGTCCAGCACCTCCCACAGCTCAGCCCGGATCGCCTGCTCCATCTGCTCCTGCTCTGGGGGCCTGGCGGCAAAGTACGTGAGCCCAGGGCCCCCTCCTGCGCCGCCCTGCTCCCCGCCCCCCTCCTCCTCCTCTTCTTGTCCCCCACCCGGGCCCTCTGCTCCCTACACTGACCGGCTGGGCTCGGCACTGGGAGGCCGCAGGGACTCCAGGTCAGCCATGGCCGTCCACTCATTGAGGCAGCTCTGGTCGGAGCTCACTCTCTCCTGGTAGTGGCCAGCCCAGGAGAGGGCACTGCCCCCGGGCACGAGGCCACTGCCTAGCGCCGCCTCACATGCCCGGTGCAAGACCTGCAGCGTGGCCCTGGGGACAGAGGAGAGGCTGGGTCCCCTGCCTCCCCGCCTCCCTGTCCTGCAGCCTCCTCCCTAGAAGACGAGGCTGAACCCCGCCCTTACCACATGGTCTGGATGGAGATAGGCTTGAAGATGTGGCTCCGCCCACCAGACGTCACACTGAAACCCCTGTAGGAGACCACAGAGGAGGGGGGGTTGTGGAGCCAAGCTCCACGCTCCAGGCTCAGAGCCCCTAGGAGGCCTACCCATGAGCCACCGCACGAGGCTGATCCTCAGAATAACCTCCCTGGCATCTGAGCCTCAAACTCATCTCCACCTGCCAGATGTGGGGAGGCTGAGGCCCAGAGAAGTAGGGGACCTGCCCAAGATCACACAGCGAATTGGAGGGGGTGCTGAGAGGAGGCCCCAAGGCCCAGGCTCCCAGCCTAGAGTTCTGCTGCTGCCCCCCAACACTCAGGGCCCTCGTCACATATGGCGCACCCTTGGCCCCTCTGCTCCCCTTGCCCTCCTCCAGTTGCCTCATCTTACCCGTCTCCATCTAGGTACACCTGCGTGTCACTCCAGAGGGGTAAGACCAGGCCCAGGGTGCAGCTGGGGGAGCTGGGAAGGGACAGAGGGAAAACCATTGTCCCCCAGCACTCAGTTCTTTGTCCCCCTCCCTTCCTCTCCTTGCTCTCACCTGCTATCAGGGAAATCCACCCCCAGGAGGATGGTCTCATCCTGGCTCAGACATTCTCTTGTGGAAACGACCAGCAGGTAGCGGAGCCTGGGGGGCCGGGCTGCCTCCAGCTGGGCTGCCTAGGGAAGATGGGAAGGGGGAGCCCAGAGTCACAGTGACCTGGGGGACCCTGCCACCCCACCTGGACACACACCCAAGCCTAGAACAGCCCAACTCCCCAGATATAGGAGCACGTAATCAAATGGTTCCCAACTTTTGGATTTGATGGTCCAACAAAATGTAAACTTGTTTTTTTTAAAAGGGGAGTGTGTGAAAAACAAGGGAAGAGTGACATTGCCATAGCCTGCTCAGTTCTTATTTCTGCTTAGCAAGGAGGTTAGAGAACTTTGCATCACCATCATTTCATTAGAGAAAGTTTTGTCACCCATGAAAGCTTGTGGACATAATCTCAAAAGACGGTGCTCCAGTGGAATAAATTCCGTTTTAAGACAGACTCACTGCTTCTTGTTTTTCACACTTTGTCAGACAGTGAGGTGTCTTCGCAGGCACCTGGGAACTACTGAGCTGGTCGTGGCGCCCTCCCCTGCACTCCCACTCCTCCATGGGTACTGGAGTCTTCCCTCCCTCCCTCTGCCTGGGCCCCTCCGGCACACCAGCCCCCAGTGGGTGCTCAGCAGGCCCTCCCTGCGCCCCGGTCCATTTACTGACAACACACATCATCAGAAAGGCCTCCCGTTGGTCGAACAGAAATCTGCCTTGTGTCATCTCCAACTCTTGTACCCAACTTGGCTCTGTAGGCTCACAGGGGACAAGCCTCCCTTGTTCTTTTACAGCCCTCCAAAGACTTCAAGACATGCCCGCGCCCCGTTACGTCTCTAGCTGAAACAGCAAGGTCGACTCTAGGTTCCCAGGGTGCTCCTGTCCTCACACCATTCTCCCGACACACACGTGCACACACACTCCATTCCACCCTCTCCCCCGACCCCTCAGGGCTCCATCCCCTCTGGCACCTGGAGGGAGGGCTCCTCACCAGGCGGATGTCGTCCTGTGGCCTCAGTAGCTCCACCATGAGGCGCAGGCGCTGCCTCTGCTCCTGCTTCTGGGCACTCTGGGCTCCGTGCCCGTCTGCCTGGTCCCCCTGGGGCTGCTCCTCTCCTGGGGGGGCCTCCACTGGCTCCGGGATGGCCTCGGCTGCATCTCCACTGTCCCCTCCATCCTGCAGTCCCAGGACAGCCCCACGGAGTACAGCAAAGCTCTGCCTGGCAAAGTGGTGGGGGAACTGTGATGGCCTCTCTTTCCCCTTAGAGCAGTGGTTCTCAAACTGGAGTGTGGCAGCACCACCCGGAGGGCTTGTTACAACAGGCTGTGGGCCCCACCTCCAAATAGCCAGTAGGTCTGGGCCAGGTGGGTGAAGGAGCCCAACTGACAGGGGGAAGGTGAAAGCAAAGGCAGCTGGTTCTGCTGCGGGCAGGTCCATGCCCACCAGGGTGCCTGCCAGGAACACTGCCTACATGCTCAGCAGCGGGCCTGGCCAGCAAGTCCTCCAGGGCCCTTCCGGCCCTGCCACCCGGAGTCCAAGAGGGCAGCGGCCAGGCCTGGGGGCTGCTTGGAAGAGTCTGTGTTGGGGGGGGGCGCTCACCGTCGCTGAAGCCGGCTTCTGCGCTTGGCAGCCAGGTCCTGCTGAGAGAGCGTCCCGGAGGAGTGAGGGGGGGGAACACTCTTCTCCCTTCCGGGGACCACCCTCTGCAGATCACCTGGCTCTCCCCAAAGTTGGGGGGTGGGGCTCCTCAGCACAGCCCATTGGCTGCAAAAGGTGTCAAAGGTGTGGGACACCGATCCTCCTCCCTCCCCAGTCCACACCCCAGCTGGAGGCGCTGGGGGAGCCCCGTCCAGGACGGAGAGGAGGCCCGACGCTTGGCCCAGATTTTCGGCTGGGAAGCCCGGGAGGGTCTTGCCTTGAGCCTCAGGACCCCCTAAACCCTGCAGGCTGGGCTGTGGGGAGGCTGCCCGAGGGCAGGACGTGCTCCCCCAGCTCCGACTGGCAGCCAACTGCGTGGGCAGGACCTCAGCAGAGCCACACTCACCGTGGGCCCCACAGGCGTGGCGTGGCCGCTGGCCGGGGGCGAGCGGCTCACTGTGACCAGAGCCATGGGGCCAGGCCGGGGGCACCTGGGCTGGCACCGGACACGGCCTCCCCCCACGGACAGTCTCTGCCCCGCAGGACCAGGAAGGAGCGACCGGAGCCAGCAGGGCCTGGCACCTCCTCGGCGGCGGCCCTTAAAGGGCCAGACGCCCGCCCAAGCGGGCCGCGGAGCCCGCGCCGAGCGGCCGCCGCCCCTCCCTTCCCGACTCCTCCGCGGCCGCCGGCCTCGCCCCCGCCCCACCTCCACGCTAGGGGCGGGGCTGGGCGGGGCGCAGGCGCCCGGCCTTCCGGGAGGGGCGGGGCCACAGGGGCTGGCCGCCTGCAGCGTCCACTCCCGGGGCCACGCCCCCTCCCGGGCAGGACCCCGCCCCGCCCAGCTGAGCGCTGCTTTGTGCCTCAACTTTCTGTCAGGGGCAGGGGCGTGCACCAGGAAGGCAGACCCCGCAAACTAAAGGACTTCGAGACGTCGGGCCAGCCAGGCCCCCCCAAAACCAATGCTCCCGGCTGGCCGTCCGCGTACCCCACCTTGCACTCGACTCTGCGCCGATCAGAGGTTCAGGGGCGCTCAGGTTGGGATGTGGAAATAACCCGTGACGCTCACAGGGGATTGGAGGGCGCGGAGGGCTGAGCCCCGTTTTACAGCTACAGTAGAGGGAAGGGACCTGCCCAGTCACTGTGACAGGACACACTGGGGCTGGCGCAGGAGCCTGGGGAGGGGCTGGGCAGGGCGCCGGGGTGAGGTCCCGTGAGCCCCTCCTCCCTACGGGCTCTTTGCACTGCTCTGGCTCAGGTCGCCTTCCAGCAGCCCTGGGTGTCGGGCGGGTGATAGTCTCATTTTACAGCTGAAGACGCTGAGGCTCAGAGGGGCCACTGGGCCATGGCCATCTTGTGGGGCCATGGAGCCAGGATTGGAAGCCAGGTCTGAGGCCTCTGCCCACGGGGCATGCCACCCACACCCACACCACCAAGCAGAGCGAGCCCGCTGCTGACAGTCTCTTTATTTCCTCCTTAGAAGTCTCCATTGCAAGCCCACCCCCAAGGCTCCAGGTTCCAGGCCCCAAGCCCCGCAGCGGAGAGTTTATAAATAAATAAATTACAAAAGCTGGAGGGGCGGCGCCAGGACTTTGCTCCTGGGCCCCTGGGGGCTCCCAGGCCGGGGTGGGGAGCTCAGTGCTCCGTGAGCGACAGCCGCAGGATCCGCTCTAAGTCTTCGTCCTCCTGCTGCCCCCGCCGCTCCCGCTCCTCCTGCTCTCGCGAAGACAACTCCAGGGCCAGGCGAAGCTGCTCCTCAAAGCTTGGGGGTGCGGGGGACGGGGGCGTCCGATGAGGGGATCCCAGGTCCCGGGGCTCTGTGGACAGCTGCAGGCTTTCCTGGAGGGCTCTTGCAAGCGAGGGAGAGGGGGCAGACCCGTGAGCTCTGAGGCTGGGGACAGGTGACCTGTGTGCCCGGCCCAGCCAAGGGACAGGGAACAGGGCTTTGGAGGACTAGGACCCGGCAGCCGGCTGGAGGAGCCGGGAAGTGACTCCCCATCCCTCATGCCACTTTGGGTGCGAGCTTGGGTCCTGGGCCCAGCACCTCCCTGCTACCCACCAGCACCCCGCCAGGGTCCTCGAGGCAGAGGGGCCCAGAGGTGGTCCCCACAGGGGCCTCACCGCTCCAGCTGGAGCTGCTCCTCGTAGGCCTCGGGCTGGGGAGGCAGGTGGGCGCCAGGCCGCGCGTTGCTCAGGGCTTCCCACACCGTCACCTGCAGGCAGCCAGGGCCCCGCGCTGCCACCTCCGCCCCGAGGCCGCCGGGCCGTCCCGCCCGCTGCCCGCGCGCCCCCTGCACCCCACCTGCTCCGCCTCGGTGCCCGCCTCCAGCAGGCTCTGGCGGATGGCGAACTGCAGCAGGTCGTCGTCCTCGTCGTGGAGGGGCTCGCTGCGCTCCGCGCCCAGCACGCTGTAGCCCGCGGGCACCTCAAACACCGCGGGGTCCACCTCGCACGGCAAGGGGCTGCCTGGACAGGCGGCACAAGGGGCCGTGCTCGACCCCCGGGCTCGGGGCCCGGGGGCCCCGCTCCCTCCCTGCTCCCGCCGCCGGTACCTGCCGCTGGGATGGCAGCTCCGGGCGCCGGCACCCACACCGAGCTCAGGGGCTCGTCCCGGCCGCACAGGTTGCTGAAGGTGATGCGGGCGTTGAGCACGTGGAACAGGGGGATCTCTGCAGGGAGATGCCACGCCTGAGCCGCCCCCACGGAGCCCGCCCAGCGCCCCTGTGCGGTACCCCAGAAACCAGACGCAGCGCCTGCTCGCCCCCCACTGCCCAGGGCCTCCTGCGCCCGGCCGCCCCTCACCGATCTTGACCGGGAAGCCCGGCGGGAGGCGCAAGGTGATGAAGTCCCGCAGCTTGGCGAAGTGGGCGTTGCTGATGGCCATGAGGTCGATGATGGGTGTCACCTGGGCGCCCAGGGACAGCGGATGCTCTTCACTCAGCCACAGCGTGGCCTTGAACCTGCCCAGTCGACCGCAGGGCGTGGGTCCCGGAGCCGCAGCCCCCTGGCTAAAGCCCCCCTGCCCCAACACCTGCCTTGACCCTGCCTGGCCCCGCCTGGGGCTCTCCTCTCCGCTCAGGTGCTACTGTAGCCTCCCCCAGGAGCTTGTGTCCTTCCGCCCACAGCTGGTGCTGCCCCCACACCCTGGTCCCAGACAGGGGCCCACGATGGTTTTGGGCCAGTCCTCTCTCTGTGTGGAGGGCAAGCGCGGCTGGGAGCCTTTCTCTGGGGCACACCACTGGCCTCCTCAGCCCTCAGCCCGCCAGCGCCCCACACTTGGCCAAGGGCTTTTATGGCCAGCACAGCTCAGGTTTGGAAGCGCAGCTCTGCTGCCAGGTGGCTGAGACAACACAAGTGAGGTGGCCAGGGCAGTGCTTGGCCATGGGACGCTCTGGACACGTGGTCATGATGTCATCGTTACCACCTGTACCCCCTCATTAGACCATCACGACGGAGAGCCTGGGTGAGGCCGGCGGGTGGGTATAAACATTCTCGTTTTACTGAGGAGGAAACTAGACGCGGGGAAGGATGCTTCCGCGGGCACCGGGCCAGGAGGCGGCCAAGCTGCGGCCCCCAGGCCCGCTCCAGGGCCCTCCCAGTCGGCCACTGCCGGCCCACAGCAGGTGCTCCTTAAACTGACCTGCAAACCATACATGGGGCTGGTGCTCACTCATCCACCCATCCATCCATGCATTCATTCATTCATTCATTCATTCACAAGGAAAGAACAACTGGTTCTTGTGCCAAGCCCATGCTGGGGGCTGGGACCATGGATGGACCTGACATACCTCCTGCCCTCAAGAGCGGAGTCAGGAAGAAGCCAGCTCTGTGGGTCCTCACTCAGGTGGACCCCTGGGTGATAGGAGTCTGCAAGGGCTTGAAGGGCCAGGGCAGTCCCCAGCGGGCACCCGGGGCTCACCTCTGCACCTTGCTGGACATCTCAATGGGGCGGCCGATGTTGCGTGACTCCAGGCTGAAGTTGGGGTTGAAGTATTCGTCGGGGGAAATAGCTGTGGGGTTGGTGGGGCTGGCTGCCTGCTGCACGGGGGCCTGGGTGAGCCCCAGGACGGGCTTAGCGCTCAGGATGGCGCCTGCCTGGCTCAGCCCCAGCCCGCCTCCCTAACTCCCCTGTCTGGCCCCCCGCCCGGCCC
>JAQZBX010105523.1:0-10839 GCA_029593785.1 Cabassous unicinctus
CCTTCACAAAATTTACACCATTTTACATTCCCACCAGCAGGGAATGAGGTTTCCCTTTCCTCCACATCTTCTCCATCACTTGTAAATCTGTTTTTTAATAGCTGCTGGTCTAACAGTTGTTAAGATGATATCTTGTTGTAGTTTTCTTTTTCTTTTTTTTTTCGTTTTTTAATATATTTTTTATTTATTTTTAAAAGATACTTATATTACATAAAATGTTCTCTAAAAAATATAAAGAATTGCCATAAGACCCACTCCCCAGTCCTCCCACATTAACAATTTCTTACATTAGTGTGGTACATTCATTGCAATTGATGTACACATTTTGAAGCATTGCCACTAAGTATGGTCTGTAGTTTGTATTTTAGTTTACACTCTCTCCCACTCAATTCTGTAGGCTATGGCAGGGTATATATTGGCTTGTATCTGTCACCACAATGTCATCCAGGTCAGTTCCAAATCCTGAAAATGCCTCCATATTACACCTCTTTTTCCCTCTTCCTGCCTTCTCATTGTACATTTGATTTGAATTTCCCTAGTAACTAGTGACGTTCTTTTCAAAGTAATTGTACCAATTTATACCCCTACTTCTAATGCATCATATTTTATATTGCTACATTAACTTTTCCAAAATTGATCTTTATATATTTGCCAAAACCACAAGTATGGAGTACTATCTAAATGTTTGTGTTTAATTTTCCTAATCATTAATGCCATATTTTCTATTAATGACCTGTTCATAAGTTTTGCACATTTTATTTTTTGGGGGGTTGTGTGTCTTTATCAATTCTGAAAGGCTTACATATATATAACCCTAACCCTCATTTTCATTTACTTTTATGTACCTTGATACCTTTCTTTTTATGTCTTCTAATTTCAGAGCAATTTAGAAGGTGATTTCACAATTTTAAATGCCTAATTCTTAATTTAGTTGTCTTTCTTCTTGTCAAATAGATTAGTCAGATTTCTTTAGCAAAACAGAACTGATAGGACATGTCTTTAAATAGTTTGAAATTTTATAAAATTATATCATGCTACTGTGGAGATGCACAAGTCCAAATTCCTCAGGGAAGTCTGCAAACCATTGGTTCTGATGAAGATCCTTGATGACTTCTCAGGAAATGTTTGCTGTCTGGCAAAGAGCTGAGAATTCTCTCTTTCAAACCTGAAATCACTTTACCTTTTAAGATCTTCAACTGATTGTATGAGACATCACTAATTGCTGATGACAATCTACTTAGTTGATTGTAGATGTTATCAGCTATCTATGAAATCAGCTCACTGATGATTAGAATCAATGAAGTTCCCTTGTATTACAATTAACCCCAGTGCTTGAATGACCAAACAACTTGGCACAATTACTTAACTAAATTGACACATTTTCCTAACCATCACAGTACACCCCTTGTCAAATTGTCAGGCATAAACATCACCTTAAACAATACTTAGTAATAAATAAGCACAATAATACACATTACAGTCTTCAGTTGCAACTGATCGTGTAGTCTAAGTTCATATTTTTCACTACCTTCTTCCAATACCCATTATATATTCTCTTTACCCTCAACAAGCAATTCAACTTGCTGTGATTCTTTGCCCAGTAATAACCCAAATTTTATTCCTGAAGATTCTGGGGCATTGCTAGTCTTGCTTGGATTGGGTTGTTGTAATTTTCCATTGACTTTAATCACAGGGTATGTTGATACTATGAGACACTTAGGTGATCTGTATTGCAGGCAAATGCTTCTTTACCTCCATATTGTGGGTGCAATCCTATTGCCCTGGGTAGTCAAGATCCATCACCCCGGCCAGTGCAGTAATTCCTTTCTATATTTGTTTATTCACAGGAACAAGGAGCCCAAAGTGGCCAGGTGGCAGTGTTTACTTCCAGTTCAATGGAATCTTTGTTGTGTTCCCTGGTGGAAGAACTCCTCCTTATGAAACTAAGATCTGTAGAACTGCAAAGCTCAAGATTTCAGGGACAAGAAGCACAATTTTTCTTAATGGATCACTACGGTTAACAGTATTTGGTGTAACTCCCATTTACATTCCTTGATTTCTGGTCCCATGAATCCTGGCTCAAGCAAAAATAGTACCAAAGAGTCAACACTGATTTAGAGCATACACAACCTTCTAGAGAAAATTTCCCCAGCCCTGAACGGTATTGTCACCTAATTAGTGCCATAATTGAGTCTTCAAAAGGACTTTCACTGTTCTATCAATCCAGCTGTTTCAGAATTGTGGGGAACATGGTAAGACCAATGAATTCCTTGAGAATGTGTAAATCCTCACACATTATTTGTTGTGAAGTGGGTTCCTTGATCAAAAGCAATGCTTTGTGAAGGGCATGGTGGTGGTTAAAACATTCATTAAGTTCACAGATGATAGTTTTGGAAGAAGCATTGAGTGCAGGGAATTCAAAAAATCATGCAGAATATGTGTCTATTCTAGTTAGAGCAAATTGTTCTCCCTTCCTTGATGGAATTAGCCCATTGTTAGAAACAGTAGGGAAGTTCTAGTGGTAATTCTTGAAGGATAGATCTATTGGTTATGAACTCCCTCAGCCTGTGTTTGGGAATGTCTTGACCTCTCCCTTATTTTTGAGAGTCTTGTTATATATAAAATTTTGTTGGCAATTATTTTCTTTCAGCAAATATTTAAATATTCAGCACCATTGGCTTCTTGCCTCCATGGTTTCTATTGAGAAATAAGCACTTAACTTTGTACACAATTTTTTTCTCTTGCAGGTTTCAGAACTCTTTGTCCTTGGCATTGAATGATTTGATTATTATGTATCTGTGTGGTTCTCTTTTAGTTTATACTCTTTGGGGTTCCTTGGGTTTCTAGAATGTGCATATTCATGTCTTTTATTAAATTTGGAATGCTTTCAGCTATTATTTCTTTGAATATTGCGTCTGAACTTTTATCTCTTTCTTTTCTTCCTGGGACTCCCATGATGTGTACATTGGTATGTTTGATGGTGTCACAGGTCTATTAGAATCTGTTGTGTGTGTGTGTGTGTGTATTCTTTTAACTTTCTACTTCTCATCCAGACTCCAGCCAATTGTCTTGTCTTCAAGATTACTGATTCTTCTGCAATCTCCAATCTCCTGCTGAAATCTTCTAGGGAATTTTTCACTTCATTTACTGTGTTCCTCAGCATCAATATTATTTGTTTATAATGAGAATTAAAAGAGATTCCCATATTGTTCATTCATTGTTTTCCTCATATTCTTTAGTTCTTTCTCTGAGTTTTCCTTTATCTACTTCAGCATATGTAGGATCATTTTATAAATATCTCTGTCTGTTAAGTTCAAAGTCTGGTTCGTTTAATTGATGGTTTCTTATTTTTTATCTTATCCTTTTGAATGGACCATCTGTCTTATTTCTTTGTCATGTAATATTTTGTCATCCAATGTACATTTTAATATTTTAAAATGTTGATTCTGGGATTTAGTCCCTGAGCTGTAGTTTCCTTAAGTTGAACCAGATAGTGATATGCCAGATTTTCTTGAATGTAGAGGAATTTGAATGAATGCCTCCTCTTCTCCCATTGAAAGACTTTCACTCCCTCTTTTTGAATTCCTTAATGCCAATAGTCCTTTGCTCTAGTCAATTTCAACTTAAATCTTTCACACATTGTCCGGAATATATGTAAGCCACTTTTCTACTCTCAGGACAAACTCTGTGAGGGTGAGCTCCAAAATATACCCCAGGTCAGACTTCAAACCAATAGATTGGCACTGACATACATCCACCCCAATATGTTCACAGGACCCACTCTTTTCCCTCTGGAACAGGACTATAGTCTCACATTTATACCCCATATTGTGGAGTGTTTGTGGAAGGATCCAGCAAGGGCACTGGAGCCTCTTCTTAGATTAAAAACTTATATACATTTTTATTACAAAAGTTGTGAACTGAAAAAAAATCATGTATATGTTTAGAACGCTCATAAAACAACCCTTATCCAACATATTGCACCATTGTGAAATATTTGTTACAGATTGTAAGATATTATCATCAGACTATTACCACTAACTATGGTCAATAGTGTACACTTGGCAGATTTTTTCCATACCCCACTATTATTAACACAGTACATCTTTGGCATTGATGGAAGAATAATACATTACTGCTGTTAAGTGTAGTCCATAGATTACATTAATTGTACTTTTCCATGCTTCTCCACATTCCCACCAACCTTCATGAATGATGTACATGTGTTCTAGTTCACAGAAGGACATTCTTGCATTTGTGCTATTAACCACAATTCTCATTCACCTCTGGGTTCACTGTGTTATTCATTGCCTAGATTATTCTCTAGCTTTCTTTCAGTTGATATTTACATCCCCAGACTAACCTTTTCAGCCACATCCCCATTTATAAACTAGCAGCTACTCACTATGTGTTAACATCAACTCTGTCCATTTCCACACATTCACAGTCAAATTAATTAAAACCTCAACATACATTAAGATTCAGTAGTCTTTCTCAGCCCTCCTCTTACCTCATAATAACCTATACTCCAGGTTTTAAGTCCATACATTTACACTTGGTATTTAGACCATATTAGTGAGACCATGCAGTATTTGTCTTTTTGTGTTGGGCTTATTTCACTTAGCATAATGTCTTCAAGATTCATCCATGTTATCAGAAGAGTCACAGTTTCATTTTTTTTCTTATTTCAGAATAATATTCCATGGTATGTATATACATTTTTGTTTTTCCATTCATTGGTTAATGGACACTTGGACTGTTTCCATTGTGAATAACACTGCTGTAAACATTGGTGTGCAAATGTCTGTTTATGGCACAGTTTCCAGTTCTTCTGGAAATATTCCTAGTAGAGGAATTGCTGGAATATATGGCAGTTCTATATTTAGCTTCCTGAGGAACTGTCAAACTGTCTTCCACAGAGGCTGCAACATTTTGCAGTCTCATCAACAGTGAAGGAGTGTACCTATTTCTCCACATCCTCTGCAGCACTTACTGTTTTCTAATTTTTAAAAAATGATTTTCATTCTATGTGGTGTGAGACAATATCACTTTGTTCTTTTGATTTTCATTTCCCTAATAGCTAGTGATAATGAATTCTTTTCCTATGCTTTTAGGCCATTTACTTTCCTTTTTGAAGAAATGTCTAAATAAGTCTATAGCCCATTTAAAAAATTCTTTTCTTGCTCTTTTATTGTTGAGTTGTATGATCTCTTTAAATAGAATGGAAATCAAACCCTTATTGGATATGTGATTTTTAAATATTTTCTCCCATTGAGTGAGCTGTGTTTTCACCTTCTTGATGATGTCCTTTGAATCAGAAAGGTGTTTAAGTTTGAGGAGGTCCCATTTATCCATGATTTATGTCATTGTTCTTGCTTTCGGTGTAAGGGTTAAAAGGCACCACCTAACAACAGGCATTGAAGATGTTTTCCTACATTTTCTTCTAGAAACTTTATGCTTGTAGCTTTTTTATTTAAGTTTTTGATCCATTTTGAGTTCATTTTTGCTTAAGGTGTGAGATATAGGTCCTCATTCTTTCTTTTGGCTATGGATATCCAGGTCTCCCAGCACCATTTCTTGAATAGTCTTTTCTTACCCACCTGTGTGTGTTTGACAGACTTTTCAAAAATCACGTGATCATGGATGTGAGGGTCTGTTTCTGAACCATAAGGTCGGATCCATTGGTCTATGTGTCTATCTTTATTCCAGTAACATGCTGTTTTTAACACTGTAGCTAGGTAATATGGTTTAAAGTTCAGAAATGAGAGTCCTCCAACTTCATTTTTCCTTCTTAAGATGTTTCTGGGTATTTGGGGGACCTTACCCTTCCAAATAAATTTGACAATTTTGTTTTCCATTTGTTTAAAAACTAATGGTGGAATTTTTATTGAGATTGCATTGAACCTGATATAAATTTGCATAAAATTGATATCTTAATGATATTTACTCTTCCAATCCATGAACATGGAATATTCTTCCAATTCTTTAGGTCTTTTTAAAATTTCCTTTAGCAATGCATTGTAGATTTCTGAAAACAAGTGCTTTACGTACTTGGTTAAATTTATTCCTCAATATTTGATTCTTTTAGTCCGTATTGTAAATGGAATTTTTTCCTGACTTCCTCTTCAGATTCTGCATTATTAGTGTATATAAATGTTATTGATTTTTGTGTATTGATCATGTATCCTGACACTCTACTAAAATCGTTTATTAGCTCTAGCAGCTTTGTTGTAGTTTTTTGGGTCTTTCTAGGTATAGGATCTTATCATCTGTGAATAGTGAGTTTTATTTCTTCCTTTCAGATTTGGATGCCTTTCATTTCTTTTTTTCTTACAACATTGTTCTAGCTAGAACCTCTAGCACTATATTGAACAATAAGTGTGACAGTGGGCATTCTTGTTTTGTCCCTGCTCTCAATGGGGAAAGTCAATCTTTCGACATTGAGTACAATGTTAGCTGTGGGTTTTTCATTTATAGCCTTTACAATGTTGAGAAAGTTATCTTCAATTCATATCTTTTGTACTATTTTTATCAAGAAAGGATGCTGTATTTTGTCAAATGATTTTTATCCATCAGTTGATAGAATCATGTGATTTTTCTTCTTTAATTTATTAATGTGTTGCATAATATTGATTCATTTTCTTGGGACGAACCATACTTGCATGCCTGATATAAAACCGACATGATAATGATGTATAATACTTTTAAAGTGTTGTTTGTTTTAATTAGCAAGTAATTTTTTAGGACTTTTGCATCCATATTTTTAGGGAAATGGGTCTGTAAATTTTTTTTCTTTTAACATCTTTACCTAGCTTTGGTATTAGGGTGATAATGGCTTCATAGAATGAGGTTCTTAACATTCCTTATTTTTAAATATTTTGGAAGAGCTAGAGTAAAATTGATATCAAATCTTCTTTGAATGCTTGGTAGAACTCACATGTGAAACCACTGGATCCCAGGCTTTTCATTTTGGGGAGTTGTTTGGTGACTGGTTCAATCTCATTACTTGTGATTTGTTTGTTGAGTTCTATTTCATCTAAGGTCAGTGTAGAGTGTTTGTACATTCCTAGGAATTTTTCAATTTTGTCTACATTTTTTATTTTTTTTGGCATACAGTTGTTCATATTATCCACTTATGATATCTTTTATTTCTGTGCTATCAGTAGTAATGCCCCCATTTTAATTTTTAAAATTTTATTTCTTTGCATCTTCTCTTTCTTTCTTTATAAGTCTAACTAAGGGTTTGTTGATTTTTTTAAACTTCTCAAAACCAACTTTTGTTTTTGTTAATTCTTTGTATTGATTTTTTTCTCAATTTCATTTATTTTTGTTCTGACCTTTGTTATTTCATACCTTTTATTTGCTTTGGGAATAGTTTGCTATTATTTTTCTACTTCCTCCAGCTGTGTAGTTAGGTCAGTGATTTTAGCTCTTTCTTTCTCTGCGTCTCATATCTCATTTTTTGTGCTCCCATTTTCATTGGTCTCAAGATATGTATTGATTTCTGTTGCAATTTCTTCTTTTATCCACAGATTATTTAAGAGTGTGTTGTTTAATCTCCATATATTAGTGAATTTTCCATTTTTCTACTTCTTCTTGATTTCCAACTTTATTCCATTATAATCAAAGAAAGTGCTGTTTATAATTTGCAAATTCTTGAATTTATTGAGATTTGCTTTAAAATCCAACGTATTGTCTAGCCTGGAGAAAATCCATGAGAACTTGAGAAGAAAGTACATCCTACTGTTTGGGGATGCAATGTTCTGTATATGCCTATTAGGTTTAGTCCAATTATCATATTATTCAAACTCTCTGTTTCTTTATTGATCCTCTGCCCAGGTGTTCTTTCCAATGCTTAGAGTGCTGTATTGAAGTGTACAACTATTACTGTAGATTTATCTATTTCTCCATTCAGTTTGGTCAAGTACCTCGAGGCATCCTGGTTAGGTGCTTATACATTTATGATTATTTCCTCCTGGTGAATTCCCCCTTTTATTAATATATAATGTCCTTCCTTGTCGTTAATAACAACTTTGCTTTTAAAGTCAATTTCATCTGATATAAGTAAAGCTACACCAGCTTTATTTATTTATTTATTTATTTGTAACTGCATGTGTGGTACACCTTTTTCCAGTCTTTTTCTTTCAGTCTGCTGGTGTACTTAGGTCTAAGGTGAGTCTCTTGTAGACAGCATATAGGTGGCTCATATTTTCTTATGCATTCTGCCAGGTTGTCTCTTTTTATTGGGGAGTTTAATCCATTAATATTCAATGTTATTAGTGTAAAGGCAGTTAATATTTAACCTGTTTTGACCTTTGGGTTTTATCTATCATATTTTATTTTCCCCACTCCTTTTAGACTTTCAGCTACTTTTACTGATATAATCTTAATTTTAGAATCTCTTCCAAGCCTCTTTTTAATGTTTTCTTCTTTTCAGGCTTCAGTATCCCCTTCAGGATTTCCTGCAAAGCCAGTCAGTTGGTTACAAATTCTCTCAGTTTCTCTTTATCTGTGAATATTCAAAACTTGCCCTCATTTTTGAAATACAATCTTGCTGGATATAAGAGTCTTGGGTGGCAGTTTTTCTCTCACAGTATCTTAAAGATATCAAACTTCTACCTTTTTCCTCCACTGCTTCTGATGAGAAATCAGGACTTAATCTTATTTGTTTTCCTTTGTATGTTACGCATCACTTTTCTCCTGCTTTTTTCAGAATTGTCTCTTTGTCTTTTGCATTTGACATTCTGATTAGGATGTGTTTTGGAGTGGGTCTATTTGGTTTACTTTGGATGGGAGTATGTTGTGCTTCTTGGGCACAGACATCTATGTCCTCCAATAGGTTTGGGAAATTTTCTATCTGTATTTCTTCAAATATTTCTTCTTTGCCTGGTCCATTCTTTTCTCCTTCTGGGACCCCATGACATGCATGTTTGTATGTCTCTTGCTATCATTTAGTTCCCTGAGACCCTGTTCAACTTTTTTCTATTCTTTTCATCTGCTTTTTGTTGTTGTTCACTTTTGAAAGCCATGTCTTCAAGCTCACATATCCTTTCTTCTGCCTCCTCAAATCTGCTGTTATATGCTTCCAATGCATTTTTTCAACAAATCAATTTTATTGATACATACTAATAAAGCATACAATTTATTCAAAGTGTACAATCAATGGTATTTGGTATAATCAAATAATTGTGTGTTCATCAAATCAATCATTATTAAAGGATTTTCATTATTTCAATATAATAATAATAAAGAACAGACAAACCAGAAAATTCCTCACCTCTCAATCTGTGTCTCCTGCTGTACCTAGCTGCTCTTTCTAGCTATTCTTGCACCATTATTTATTTTTTATTAAGCTGTTTTATTGAGATATATTCACATGCCATATGATCTACCCAAAATGTATAATCAAAACTTTTTAAAGCTATTTAAGGTCTTTTATTGTAAAATTGTAAAATAAATAGAAAAATTGAAAGAAATTATAAATTTTTAGAAAGTGTGCAAGGTAAGGTTAAAATTAATATAATCAATTATAAAAAATCAGCAGCACAGCAACAAACCTTTATAAATGTAAATAATAATTCAAATATAATAGAAATTAATTATTACTTAATTCTAATTTTTATGTTGCAGGTCTATTGGACATAATAACCTCTAGAATGAAATAAATGCTTGGTTTATTTATTTAATTTTCATTTAAGCCATAATTATTTCTAGGTAACCAAATTCCTATTTGAGTAGTCTTCACATCTTATTGGAATGAATTATAGCAGGTAACCATTTGCAAACTCATAAGTTTTTGAGGCAGAAATTCAAAATCTTATTCAACAGTAGTGATGTTAAATCATTATTGATCCATATAGATTATTTTAATTAAAGAGTATGAACAAGAAAGGGTTAAAGAAAAATGAAGTATCCAAAATATATATTTCTTTTCCAGTCCTCCTCAATTAAAAGCAAGTGTTAATTTTGAATAAAAAAATAGAGAGTAATGATCCCAGGGAAAATTTGTCAATTGTGCTTCATAACTATATTTCATATACTATAATGTTATTTTACATTTATGTGGTCTATGCTAGTTCTTTTTTGGTTACTCTCTGAATGGAATATGTTTTTCCAACCTTTCACTTTTAACCTGGTGTGTCCTTAAGTCTGAGTTGGGTCTATTTAGACAACATATAGAAGGCTCATATTTTTAAATCCATTCTATCAGTCTGTGTCTTTTGATTGGGGAGTTCAATTCATTAACATTCAGTGTTATTACTGTAAAAACATTACTTACACCATCCATTTTGTTCTTTGGCTCTCTGTTGTCATATCATTCTATTCTCTGTCTTCTTATACTGTAGTTTACACTTCTTAATAATCTTCATTTCTAAACTCTTCTCCAAATCTCTTGCCCTTGTTTTTACTTTTCAGGCTGCAGTACCCCCTTTAGTAACTCTTGCAAATATGGTCTTTTGTAACATATTCATTTTTTGTCTGTGAAGACTTTGAATTCACCCTCATTTATGAAGGACAGCTTTGCTGGATACATAACTCTTGGCTGGCAGTTTTTGCTTTCAGTACCTTAAATTTATCATACCACTTTCTTCTCATCTCTATGGTTTCTGAAGACAGGTTTGCACTTAATCTTATCAGTTTCCCTTGTATGTGATGCTTTGCTTTTCTCTTGCTGCTATCAAAATCTTCTTTTTATCTCTGATACTTGTCACTCTGAATAGTAGGTGTGTATTGGTAGGTCTAATGTGATTTAGTCTGTTTAGGATGCATTCTCTTTCTTGGATATTGATATTTATGTACTTCATAAGGGTTGGGAAGTTTTCAGTCATTATTTCCTCA
>JAQZBX010105524.1:0-10842 GCA_029593785.1 Cabassous unicinctus
ATGGTGCGAGGCACGGGGGTGGGGGGTGCTCTGGGGACAGCCAAGGGGCTCCCAGCGAGCTGAGACCCAGCGCCTCAGTGTCCCTGCGCCACTTCGGCCACCTGTGCAGCCCCCCCAGCTAAATCAGGCAGCACAGGTGAAGAGCTGCTTCCTCCTGCTCTCCATAAACTGCTTAGTTATTTGGCCAACAGCTGCGCGTCGGCGCGTGCGGGTGCCGGCGCCGTCCTGCCCTTGGACGAAGGCTCCCAGGAGAGGAGCTGGGGACCACGGCCACGGCCAGCCTGCGGGCTCCCCAACGCAACGGCCAGCGCGTGTGCACGCCTCTCCCCCAGCCTCGGCGGAGCCAGCCAACGGGGTGTGCGGAGGAGTTCTCAGTTCTGCCTCCAGGTCCGGCTGAGTGTGGCTGAGCTCAGAGTCCCAGGGGGAGAGGCTTTTCTTCCAGCCGGCCGGGAAGGTGGTGCCCCCGCCTCCAGCTGCCTCCAGCGCTCGGCGTTGCTGGTGAGCTCTGATCTTTCGGGGGACCAGCCTGCACTCTCTGGAAGGACGCAGAAACGGCCCTCCTTCCCCTCCTCCTCTCCTCAGTTGCCTGCTTCCTGGGCGGCTGGCTGTCTTCTACTCGTTTGGGTCTCTCAGAAGTTTTCCTCCCGCGTCTGGCCAGTGCTGGAAATCTGCTCCAGTGCTGAGCTGGAGCCCCAGGCAAGCGGTGCCGGCTGTGAGCTCCAGGGTGTGAGCTTGCTGGCTGGGCCCCCTGCCAGTCCCAGCGGCTTCAGGCCTCCCTGGCTCTGGCCTGGCTTCTGCTGGGAGGGCAGGCGCCTGGCAGCCGAGAGCTGCGAGAGGGCCGGCCCCGCCCCTGGGCTGCACCCGTCTCCTACTCCACTGTGGCCAGTGGAAGACTCCAGACTTCTGGGCGGGGGGGCTTGGGGGGGCAGGGCGGAGGTCCGCTGCCAAATGGCCTGCCCAGCCTTCCCCTCTAGATGCCGTGCCTCACCCCACCTCACGGGCGCCTGAGCCTTGGGGACTCTCAGGATGACTCGCCTTGCTTCGTGGCTTGCCTCTTTGGTGGCCGAGGCTTGGCTCTCGGGTTTGCTAAGGGGCTTTCTGCTTTCCAGAGCTGCTCTGCTGCCCCTGAGTCTTCAGGGGTCATGCCTTAAAGCGACAACCTCTCCTACAGGCCTAACAGCGTTGGTGTGTCGCTGAATTGACGACTTTCCCTGAGACCGCCTGCCGCGTCATTTAGCCTTCAAGGGTCCCCGTGTGTCTGAGAGGCCTGAGTCTGGAGTAGAAGCCGCCTGGCCTCGGTGGCTGGACCGAGATGGTGAGGCCAGTGAAGGGGATGCTGCAGTCACCCCAGCAGCAGACGGGGTCACGGGAACTGGGACGTGTGCTCCCTGAACTGTCCTGGGTGCCAGATATGGGGGTGTTAGGCTCCTGGCCTCCGGAGCTGGGAGGGCGCCAACACCTGGGATTTGGAGCCTCACACCCTCCGAAGGCTCCCGGGGAGGCTCCTGCCAGCCTCTTCCGGCCTCCGGTGTTGCCGGGCATCCGTGGTGCTTCTTGGCGCGTGGCCGCAGCTCTCCAGCCTCTGCTCCTCCGGGGTCAGCGGCCGTCGCCCTGTGCCTTTTCCCTTCATCAGGACCCCAGTCCTGTTGGCGCAGGGCTCAGCCCCTCCAGCATGACCTCGTCTTAATGTTTACATCTGCGGAGACCTGATTTCTAAATAACACCCTGTTCCCAGGGCAGGAGTTGGGATGTGGGCATGTCTCTTGGGGGGACACGGTTCACCCCAAAGGAGGGCCTGAGTGGGAAGTCCAGGGCGACTCAAGGTCTTGGCCTGGCCACCAGGAAGATGGCGCCCCGTGTCACAGACAAGGAGCCCCAGGGAGGGCAGAAGTTTGGGGCCAAGCCTTGCGAAGGGGGTGCCGGTGACAGAGCAGGGGGACCTGCCTCGCCCAGCTAGGCTCCCGGGGAACAGTGGTCACAGCGACGGGGCCAGCAAAGGACGTCCACGCCGGGCACGCGGGAAGAGCTGGTCTGGACGTGTGGAGGGAGGAAAGCAAGGCGCAGGCGCTCGGGGGCGCGGAGTCCCCTGCCGCTGCACAAAGACCAGGGTGGGCTAACGAGTGCAGCAAAGGGGCAGGCCCAAGACCTGCACAGAAAACAACGGGTTCCTGCGCGCGAGCAGCGAGCAGGCCAGAGAGGAAGACACCTAGGACTGCGCTTAACTGAGGACACAAAAGCCCCGAGCGCAGGGAGTCTCGGGACACTGCTGAAAGAAATCAAAGTCGATCAGAAAAACGCAAGACATGCCGTGTTCCCGGAGTGCAAGAGCTAAGCGTGTCGATGTGAGGACACTACCCAAAGCCACGGGCGAAGCCAGCGCAGTCCTGTGAAAACTCCAGCTGCTGTGTGTGTGTGCGCGAAGAAATGGAAAAACCCATCCTCAAATTTACATGGAACTGCACGGGACCCAAGAAGGCAAAACTATCTAGGTAAAGAACAGGATTCGAGGACTCACACTTCCCAATTTCAAATCGCACTACAAAGCAACAGCCATCAAAACAGAGTGGGGAAAAAAAAAGGAAAAAACAACAGTGTGGAGTCCGGGAGCAGATGTGGCTCAAGCGGTTGAGTACCCGCCTCCCACAAGGAAGGTCCTGGGTTAGGTTCCCAGTGCCTCCTGAAAAAACAAAAAAGCAAACAACAAGCAAAAACAAATGAAAAAAACCAACTCAGGGAAACCCATGGGGCTCAGTGGTTGAGCACTGGCTTCTCACATGCAGGGTTCCATTTCTAGTACCTATAAAACAAAATAAATAAAACAAAAGCAGTGCAGAGTGGAACAGAAATAAAAGTCCAGAAATAGACCCACATGTTTATGGCCAATTGATTTTTTCTTTTTCAGGAGGTACCGGGGATTGAACCCAGGACCTCGTACACGCTAAGCAGGTGCTCAAACACTGAGCTACACCTGCTCACCCCAATTGATTTTTTGTTGTTGTTATTTGTTAATTTTTAGGAGGTACTGGGGATTGAACACAGGATCTCGTACACGGGAAGCAGGAGCTCAACCACTTGAGCTACACCTGCTCCCGCCCAATTGATTTTTGACAAGAGTGCTGGGTCCACGCAGTGGGGAAAGAACCGTTATTTCAACGAATGGTGCCAGGAACACTGGGTATCATGCCACAGAGTGAAGTGAGACCCCTACCTCACACCATACACAAAACCAAATGAAAAAGGACGAAGGGCCTAAAGAGAAGAACAAAAACTACAAAAGTCTTAGGAGGCAACGCAGGGGCACATCTTCATGACCCGGGGTCCAGCAATGACGACGCCTGAAGAACGCACAGCGGAAGGAATCACAGGCAAGGTCGGTGTCATCAAAATCAAAACCTCTGTGCATCAAAGGAAACCACAAGAAAATAAAAAGACCCCCTACAGAGTGGGAGCAAACAGCTTCTGGTTTAACACCCAGAAACTTTAAAAAATCCTACAACTCAACAACAAAAAGACAAACAACCCAGTTAAAACACAGGCAAAGGACTTGAATCGTCATTTCTCCAAAGAAGATAAACAAATAGCAGTAAACCCGTGAACAGATGCTCGACATCAGCAGTTGTCACAGAACTGACTTAAAACCACGAGCTACCACTTGGCCCACGAGGGGGCTTTAAAGAGCGGGGCTGTGAGGTGGCGCGGCCACGGCCGAGAGCAACGCGGCGCCCTCACGGCAGAGTGCCAGCGGCCCGGCAACCCCGCCCAGCTGTGCACCGAGAGCACGAAAACTCATGCCCCTCGGCTCACATGAGTAAACTCACATGGCCAAGGTGCGGGGAGAGGCCGCGTGGCCGTCAAGAGAGCAGCAGCACAGACTGGAACACGACTTGGCGAGGAAAGCGGACGAAGCTCTGAGACGAGCGGCAAGGTGGACGGGCCTCGGCGACGATGCGCTGAGAAGCCGGCAAGGCCCGCGGGCGGGGACTGCAGGGTCACCCAGAGCAGGGGGCGCGGAGAGCAAGCCCGCAGCGCCTGGAGCAGCTCAGAGGCTACGCGACACCCGGCCCTGCCCGTGCCCGGCACAAGCTGGTGGCCTGTGGCGGGTGGGTCAGCCCCAGCAGGCGACCCAGGGCTCGGCCTCGGGTGCGAGGAGCCCTGCGCTGCCGCGTGCCCGGACGTGCTCCCCAAGGAGCCGCTCGGGCCTCTGGCCTGGCCAAGGAGCCGGGCACCGGCCGGCGGGGGCTCCCAGGGGCCGAGGGAGCCCTTCACTTCCGAGCCAGCCCAGCTTCACACTTAAAGCTTTGATCAGGCTGCCAGTATTCACGCAGCTGTGTTGGCGTCCGTGGGCCGGGCAGTGCAGCGGGTGACCCTCAGGTGTGCGGCCTGGTCCACTGGCTGAGTGGGGCAGGGAGTGCCGTGCTGCCGAGCGGCTCCCAGGGCCAGCACGGGCCGAGGGGCCCGGCACCCCGTGCTGACTTCACACAGACGGGCTGTGGCCATCGGCCGAGACGCGCCAGCGCCCCCAGGACTGTTCGGGCTGGGAGGGCCCCCGCAGGGTGGCAAGCGCCGGGGTCCCCAGGGGCTGGCTGCGGGCAGAGGTCCCCCCAGCAAAGCCTTCTGCGGCCTGAGCAGTGGCACCGCCTTGCTGCTGCCTCGCGCCGGCGGCCCCCAGACATGTTCTCTGTGACGAGCCGTGTCCCCCTGCTGGGCCGGAAATTGCACGTTTCCCCCTCGAGAGGAGACGCTGGCCCTGGAATTACACGCAGAGGAGCAGCTCTGCCAGCCGTGCGCCTGCCGCGCCGCCTGGCAGCCGCGCCCGGGTGAGGCCGCGCCGCCCTCGAGCGGGGCCTCTGTGCTATTCGCATCCCACTGCGGCTCGCAGCCTGTCACCTTCCACAGAAGCGTCTGAAAAGACACCAGCAATTACAGCCCACCAGATGACGGGGCGGGAGGGCCTCGGGGCGGCAGGCGGCGCTGACGGGAAGTCATATCTGGAGGAAGACGCCCGCCCCCACCGCCAGGCCCTGAGCCCGCCCACCCCCGGCCGAGCGGGCGCCGGGCTCCACGGCCCCAGCCTTCCCTTGCCTGCCCTCAGACCCGGCCAGCAGGCTGCACGGCGGCCACCTGGCGGGCGCGGGACGGGCCCGGGGCTGCTCCCAGCAGGGCCACAGCGAGGCCAGCAGCCTGCAGGAGGTCCTGGAGGCCCCGCCCGGACCCTGAGGGGCACGTGGCTCGGGCCCCAGCTCTGAAAGGCCTTCCTGGGTGCCCCCGGACCCCAGCTCCTCCGGGAACCCCATGTGCTGCCCTCTGACCTCGTTTGGCTTCGTCTGAGCAGAGCACACGCTCTTGGTGGGACTAGGGGCACAGGCAAGCCCAAGGCACGTTTTCTTCCCGAAACAAAGCACAGAGCAGGAAACCCGGGTAGGGGTGGCCCTTGCTGGGGCCTGTGCAGCTCCGACCCTGCCACTGGGAGCGGCTTCCTGCCCTCGATGTGGCGGTCGTGCCCCCACGCCGGCCGGACAGCCCTGGTGGCCAAGTTCGGGACGTGGGGGCCTGCTCGTCAAGCCCCAGCTAGGGGCAAGAAAACAAGGCGAACCTGTGGGCTTCTCCTTCTGGAGAGAACTGGGAGGCAGGCAGAGGGAGAGGCGTGGGGCCGCGGAGGGAGCAGGACGGCGCGGCGAGGGCGGGCAGAGGCGGCGGCACGGGCCCGAGTCCCTGACGGCCCCTCCCCCGTTGCCTGACACGGGAGGCCAGGGGTCGGCATTGCCACCACCTCTCTGCCCAGTGGCTTCCTGGGAGTGCAGGATCGAAGGGGACAAACGGCCGGCGCGCCCATCAGGCGGCTCTGCCTGTAGTCGTGCGTGGAGGGCCACTGGGGGAGATCGTCGCCCCTGGTCCAGGCCGAGCAAGGGCCCCAGATCTAGAGAGACGCCACGGCTCGGGCGCCCTGGCCATGGGCGCCTGTAGGACCCAGGCTCCCATGCTGCCCGCACTCCCCTGGCCAGGGCCGGCGCCACCGCGTCCTTACGGTCGGGAGAGGACAGCAGGGATGCGGAGGCAGGACTTCCAGTCTCTCGGGGCCTCTCAGCGACACAGCCTGGGCAGGGTACGGCCAGCATCATGGCAACCCGGGTGTGGGGCCGCCACTCTCAGCCGAGAGGGAATGGGCTGATGGCACTGTCCTCACTGGAGACAAGGCGCTGCCACCCGGCTCAGAGGGGCGTGGGGCTGTGCGCAGGGGCTCGTCCGCGCCTGCCGCCGCAGGGACTGCCTTCAAGAAACACACAGGACAGTCTCAGGGCGTGGGGGCTGGCGATGCCCAGCAGAGCCCCAGTCCTCAGAGAGGCCAGCCCGCCAGCTCCCGCAGGCGCCAGGCATGCTGGGTGCACGCGCTGAGATCCAGGAGCCCGATACAGACGTGCATGCACGCCCACACACGCCCACACCCACCCGTTGCCCCCAGCCTGAGCCAGAAAGAACGTCACAGCGGAGATGCACAGGGAAACTACCTGCTATGGCAAAACGCGTGGGAAGCCTGGGAAGCCAGGCTGGCACGCGGGTGGCGGGAGCCTCACAGCTGACGGGGGAGAGGGGCCTGCAGGCCCCCGGGGCAGGCCCTGGGACTGCAACGCGGTTGCCAAACCCGCGGAGCCCGTGGCCCCGGCGCACGTCGTCTGCATTATTGACTCCGACAGCGGGCTTAGAGAAACCCAACTCCCTGCAAGGCGCGCTCCCTTTGAGAAGAGGGAAGCCTTTTCAGAGCTCGTCTTTTATTGACTGAGTCATTCTCGAGTCAATCTGTCTGCTTTCGGCAAGACGAGAGTTTAAATCTCTTTTCCCTTCTCTGCCTTGAGATGTGGGAGTCTATTAAAGCCGGTGACGCGTGCAGCTGGCCCGCGGACTGGAAACGGAAGAATCCTTCAGATAGAGTAGGTTAAGGAGGAGACGCTAGAATTGGTTCAGCTGTTGGAGTAGCCTGAAGAGAGAAGGCTCCGGAAGGAGGGAAGGCCAAGAAGCGAAGGGGGTGTGGCAGGGCTGCTGTGCTGGGCGCCACAGAGGAAGCCCTGGTTGGTGCGGATAGAGGAGAACCCGAGGGCAGGAGCCTGGGGCTCGCCCGGGCAGAGGGAGGCAGTGCCCGCCATGCGGCTGGGCCGGGCCCCTGCAGACCTGCGGGTGAAGCCCCAGGGTACGTGCTCTGCTGGAGGAGGAGCTGCCAGGGAGGCACGCTGGTCGGAGGACGGGGGCGCGAGCGCTCCTTGTGCTGCCGCTCTGTGGGGCGAGGACACTTGGCTGGCCGGGGGGAGCAAAGGCCCCTGCTCTTGGGCCGGGAGCGTCCTGGTATCCTGGGAGGGTCTGGTTGGGGATGGCGTCTGGGGCCGCGCAGGGGGCTCTGGCCTTGAGGCTGTGAAGGGGGCGGTGGAGGCAGTGCCGCTGTTGAGAACCACTTTCCTGGTAGCACAGGATGACCCGTTCCGTGGCCGTGGCTCGAGTCGGGGAGGCCACCCTGGGTTTATCTGGGGGGCAGCGCCACCCTTTAGGCGTGGAAGTGGCCAGCAGGGCAGGCAGAGGGGGCAGCCACGCTGGTGGCTGCAGGGATGGAGGAAGGGGCCACGGATGGCATCTGGGGCTGGGAAAGGCCCGGAAGTGGGATCTCCCCTAGAAGCTCCAGAAGGTGGCCCTGCAGCACCCCATTAGCTCAGGGAGCCCCAACTCGGACTCCTGCGTGCCAGGGCTGTGGGGGAGCACAGCTGCGCAGCCTTCAGCCTCTGAGTCTGTGGTCGCGACTGCAGGAGGCACACGGGCGCCTGCGGGGGACAGGCAGGGCCCGAGGCCCACGGCTCACCCAGCCCTCCCCGCGAGCCGCAGGGCGGGACTTCGGAAACGCCGCCTGCTCGCGCATCTGCTCCACAAACGCTCCCGGTGCGCAGCCCACATCCGACATCGTTCTAGGCTTGGGGGTGCGATAGGGACAGACAGATAAAAATCCCTGCACGGGAAAAACAAGCCACGAAGGCAGCCACACGCCATTTCAGAAGGCGGCAGGTGTGTGGAGGAAGCCAAGCAGGGAGGGGCAGGGAGCCCGGCTGCGGGGCTGGCTGGGGATGGGGCGCCTGCAGACCCGAGCTGTGGCAGTGGCCGTCGGGGCAGGCCTGGACCATGCGTGGAGACGCCAGGAGACACCGGCAAGCGGGGCCACAGGGCACACGGAGGTGAGGGGACCCGGTGGAAACCGTCTTCCAAGATCAGCACATGGAGGGCTCACGCTGGTGCCCTCGTCTCAGAAGAGGGACGGCACTGACCATCCAGAGCGCACGGGGTTGGTCCAAGGATGGGAAAACGCACCGCTGGAGACCAAGTCTCACAGCATCAGGTGGTGCTCAGAGCCGCAGAGCAGTCCGGTGGGAGAGGAGAGACTTTTCAACCAACATCCCCGGGGCAGGTGGAGGTCTGCACGGAAATGATGACCCTCGGCACCTCCTCCCTGCCACACGCGCACATCAGTCTCAGGGCCACGGATCTGATGGCAGAGGCTTCCAGCAGACTGCGACACGGCAGCGGGCGAGGACGTGTTAGACAGAAGAGCTTAGAGGCCATCGATAGCCTAGACTACATCAAAACAGAAACTCTGCTCATCAAAACACAGCACTGAAAAACCAACTGGAGAAAAACAAACAAGCCAGTTAAAAAACGGGCAAAAGACTCAGACGTTTCACCAACGAAGACGGATGAGCGGCCGATAGGCAGCTGACAAGATGATCGATACCGTGAGCCATCAGGGACCCTGAGGGGACCGCAGCAGGACCCTCGTGCAGGGAAGGCAATAAGCAGCCGCCCTGGAGAAGAGGGGCAGGGTCTACACACTTACACTGGCTGCACGGCCCCGCGGCTCCCTCCAACCTAAGGTAACTGAAGACACACGCCACCCACGTGGCCGCAGCAGCACGCCGGCCAGAGGTGGACACGATCCAGCGCCGTCCACAGAGGAAGGGGTCGCCCGAGGCGGCCTGAGCACGCCGCGGGATTTACGGAGTTCTGATCCGTGCTGCAACGTGGATGAAGCAGACCCTGAGGCCCCCGTGCCGTGTGAAGGATGGACGGATGGACCGTCCAGAAGGCAAACGGACAGAGCGGGAGGACAGCCACCCGGGGCTCGAGCAGGAGCTGAGGCAGACTGCAAACGGGCACGAGGTGTCGTTCTGGGGGACGGTGTGCTCTGGAAGCGGGCTGTGGTGATGGTGCACAGCTCTGAATTTACTAAGAACCGATGAATTGCACACGTACAGCAGGGGGAGGTGTCAAGAGGGGGGCTGGGCCCAGGCCCCTCAGCTGGGCACCCGAAGACCGTCCTGGGAAGCTTCTGGCAAGTGTTCAATTTCCGAGCACCCCGTGCCTGTGGAAACCGACACTCGCGGCCAGGACCTGAGCGCCGGGCGCTGCCGCTGCCAAGCAGGCGCCTGACCTGTGCTCAGGGCGACGCCTCCAACGTGCTCCTCACCATCCTGGCCCCACCAGAGGGGCGGGGACGGCTGTGAGGGAGGCGCAGGGACGTCGGCGTGCTCGTAGGATTGCCAAGAAGACTCTCGAGAACAAGACGGGAGACCTTTTCCCGGAGGTCGAGGGCCTCCGCAGCTGGGGCCAGAGCCCTCGGCTCACGAGGGAGCGGCCGGGGTGGACGTGGGTCAGGCCACGTCGGCCATGAGCATCCTTGGTGGGTGGCCGGCACGTGCCGGGACATTCACGCACAGGCTGGCGAGGGGTGGCGGGGTGCAGGCTCGCGTGTGTCGCCGGCGTAGAGGTGCAGCTCTGGCTGGCACATGCTGCTGAGCGTGGCACACGCGTCCTTCTGTGCACCCACACGCCCCACCCCAGACCCTGCCTGGGCCTGCTCTCGGCAGCGCACGGCCTGACTAGCACAGTGTCACCACGGCTGCCAGGCAGGAAGGGCCTCTGGGCGGGCGCCCCGCGGAACCAGGGCTGCTCCGGCGGGAGAGCTCCTGGGGCTCGGATGCCCACCTGGGAGACGCCCGGCAGGGCGGGACCCGTGGGCGGCAGAGCCCACTCAGGATGAGCAGGAGGTTCCCGCTCCCGACCGTGGGTGCTAACGGGGATGGGGCTCGAGGAGCCGCGGCGGCGAGAAGCGAGGCAGGAGGGGCCGGCACAAGGCCCCGAGCAGCCCCTGGGAAAGGCGCCCCGAGGCCCTGGAGGAGCTGGGCAGCCTGGGTGCAGGTAGGTGCCCCAACTTCTGGACCCTGCACCGCATCGGGCAGGGCAGGGGACCAGGGCCGCTCTGCACACCCCTCTGAAAGGGAGAATGGCTGCACCTTGCTCTTAGGACCTGGGGGAGAGGGGTAGGGTTCCACCAATGGGCCAAAGGAGCTTAACACAGGCTAGCGTGTTGCCTCGCAGGGCGGGCCAATGCCGCGGCCACGCCGGAGAGGAAGGGGCTGCGACTCAGAGCCCTCCACTGTGGTGGGCCTGCAACCCCCAGCCGGCCTCTTCCTGGGCCACGTGTCTGCCAGGCCCACACCGGCCCCCGACGGAGGAGAGAAGAGCGGGGCTTGACCTGGCTGGCGCTGTGCGGGAAGCTGCGCAGGAGGCGCTGTCCTAAGTCCAGGCACTGAAGGCAACGGCGCCCCCGCTGCTCAGGAGCTGCCTGGGGCCCCGGGGCCGGCGCCAGGAGCAGGTGGCATGGAGACCCCGCGGCCACAGCCACTGGGGAGGACGCGTGGACCCACAGCTGGGCAGGCAGCACGGCGCATCCAGTGCCGAGAGCCGAGTGGGGGCTGCTCGCCAGCACCGTCTGCAAGACCCACGATTAAACTGCACCGTCTCTTTACAGCAACA
>JAQZBX010105525.1:0-10842 GCA_029593785.1 Cabassous unicinctus
TATTTTTAGCCCAAATACTCTTTCCAAGCAAAGACCTCACAGAAACCACAGGACAAAGCGATAACGGCAGAACTGCACCACTAGGGGGAGCCCGGCCTAGGGACCTGGCAACACTGTATCCATCAGAGGGAGGCACTGGCAGGTGTCCCAGCACAGGGACGCTGGGGGCTGGCTAAACCTAAATTGCTTTTTAAAAGGCTATTAAAATTCTTTTTGTAAAAAGAGAGCACAGGGCTTAAATCAGGGGACTGGGCCAGGAATGGGGCCCAGCTGCACCACTGTCCCCCCACAGCCCTCGGCGCCTCCACCCATCCCCAACCCCACCCTGCAGGGACAGGGTGGCACAGTCAAGACAGATGGACAGCCACCAAGAGGTCCAGCCTGCAGCTCCATGGCCATGTGGAAGGGCCGAGCCACGGGCCACATGCTGACCGCTTCTTGAGAGGGCTGGTCCAAGGCCCAGGGAGTCCCCTCAGGAGGGGACATGGGCGCCCCCATGTCAGCCCATGAGGGGAGCCCAAGGCCAGGCCAGACCACAGCCCGGGAAGCCGCAGCCTGGGCTGGGATGGTGGGGGTTCCTGGTCCACGGCAGTGGCTGGGTGGAGTCTTTGGAGGCCCAGGGGGTTAGCGGACAGAACCCCAGGACCCAGGGAGGTGCTGAAGTGCTGCGAGGCCCTGGCCGGCTGCCCTGCACCTCCTGCTCTGTCTGCCATCCTCCCAGGCTGGGGGCAGGAGGTGGGCTCAGGGGGGTCAGGGAGGAGGTGGTGGTGTCAGATGGGGGATGCAGAGGCAGGCAAGGGAGGTGGGATTAGGTGGGAGAAGGGGTAGTAGGGGGCAGGGTGGTGCATGGGGAGGAAGTGGTCCGGGTGGTCCCACCTGGCTGGTCAGCTGCAGCTGGACAGCCCGGCCGGTGTTCCACCCACCCCACCCACCACCAGTCCCAATTTTGTCAGGCATGGGCTGTGGCCGGACCACCCGCTCCCAGAAACTCTGTAGCTGGAACGGCGGCTGGGCAGGTGGGCGTCAGTGCTCCCCTCTGGCCTCAGCAGATGCACACAGGGGGCTTCCTGCCCACCCAGGGCCTCGCCTGGGGACCTGCAGCTCCCACCTCTTGCCACCTGGTCAGGCCGGAAGCTGCTCCTTGGGAGAGGGGAGACGGCGGTTTCTGTCTCCAAAAGACACAGGGGCAGCCCTGACCCCCGCCGCCTCCATGGCTGCCCTGAGCCCCCCAACCCTCGCGAGCCTCCCTCTCGGTGGCTAAGAGGCCAGAATTCCCATTCTGGGCAGCTGAACCCCAAAGGTTCTCCAAACATGCATGGGCCATGGGCACAAGGATGGGAAGTTGGCTTGGAGGTTTGACCACTGCCCTGCAGCTCCACAGAGGCCCTCGAAGTTCCCCAGCGTCACAGCCACCGTCTGCCTGGTACCAGAGCCCCCACGCTGCCCTCCTGACTGTGGGCAGGACTGTCACGGATTTGCTCCGTGTGGGTCCCAGAGTGAGGCATGCTTCACATACATGCACACGCTCATTCACAAGTGCACAGTGCCCGCACGCTCACACATCTGCAAACACGAATGCATGCAGCTGAGGCACGCTCCCATGCGCTCATGCACACCTGTGCACACTCACGCTCTCCCTCCGGACCCAGGGGCTCCGTGGGGTGGGAGGAAGGCCACTCTGAAGAGTGGAGAACTGGCAGGGTGGAGCTTTCCGGAAGGGTCCTGCATCGTGACGGCCCACAGAGGGTTTGCATGGCTGGGAGTGGACAGGCCTCCCCGGGGCCCTCGAGGGAAGGGGGGTCCTGATGTGGCATCTGTCCAGGACTGGCCAAGGCGGGGCCCTTCCAGGGCCTTCTCTGCACCACCCGCCCCACCCGCCCCGACATCCGCGGCTCCCACTCAACACACACCAAGGCGGCAGCATGTCTGCCTGGCTTTATTACTGGAAAGCAAAGGAGTAGGACAAAGATCAGAAAATAAATATTGACAGAAAGCAAGCCCAGATCAGGAGGCGTGGGGGCTCAGAGCATCAGCTGGACGGTGGGGGCGGCAGGATGGGGGGCCGGGCGGCCACTCCCCAGGCTCAGTCTCTGCTGGGACGTGGGGACTGGAGGCCGAAGCGCCCGCCAAAGCCGGGGGAGCTGCGCCGGGCCCGCTGGAGCCCACACGTGGTGTCCTGGCACAGGCAGCTCTCGATGTGTGTGTAGCTGTATTTCCGTGAGCCGCCATTGGCGCAGCGCAGGACGACCTCCCGCTGGCTCGTGCGCTGCTCCTTGCAGCAGGAGCACTTGTGGTCCAGGCTCTGGGCCTCGGCTGAGTACCTGGGGGAGGACAGGAGTGAGGGACGCTCCCTCCTGGGAACCCCCTCCCCGCCCCAGCAGGACTCTGGGCTCACATGGAGATGGTCTCGCAGTAGCCTGCGCAGTAATTCATGGCGACCGTGGCGCTGCAGCCGGCGTGTGAAATCTCTTTCTGGACGGAAATGGTGGAGCAGGGGATCCTGGTCTCGTTGCGCAGGATGCCTGGGGGGAGGGGGCCGAGGCTCGGGTTGGGGTCTTCACACCTTCAGGCCCCTCCGGCCCCCCCGGGAAGCCAGCGCCCAGCCTGGAGCTGCCCTTTGGCAAACTGGATTCTGTCCTGTTCCTCCCAGGGACGGGGCCCGGGCCCCCTGGGCTCCCCAGCTTGGTCCCCGCCAGCTCAGCCCCCAGATGGGGCAGGGCTCCAGCTGCCTCCGCCCTGGGGAGGCCGGGTCGAGCTCGCCAGCCAGGCCCTATCCTGTGCCTGCGCCTGCGCCCAGGGGAGCTGTACTCACATTTCTTGCAGCAGCCGTTGGGCATGAGTGTGACGGTGTCCTGGGGGAAACGAGAATGAGCCCGTGACTCCCAACTCCACACCCCCCAAGGCAGCTGCAGACCAGGCCAGAGGCCCCTGGGAACCCGGCCCTCCCAGAGCCCCAGACGGCCCCTCTCACCGGGAGGCAGAGGCTGGGGTTGAAGTCGGGGCAGGTGATGTTCGAGACGGACGAGATGAGCTGCTTGTTGATTTTCACGCAGCTGAAGAAGGTGCAGTTGTTCTTGGGGTCACTCTTCATGTCTCCAGGCTGCGGGCGAGCAGAGTCCCGTGAGGACCCAGACCCGGTCCCCCAGGCCTGGGCAGTCCCCGGCCACCCCACGGGGCTTTTCTGGCAGGGAACTGGCCCCTGGAGCCACCACGAAGGTGGCAGCCTGGCGGGCACCCAGAGACAAGCACCAGCCCGTGGTGGACTGCGTAGGGCCCCCCACAGTCCACCCGTACCCCAGCCCTGGACCTGGGGAAAAGGGCCCCTGCAGGTATGCTGAGGGGAAGGACCTCAAGATGGAAAGCACCAAACCCAGTGACAGGCGCCTCGTAAGACAAGGGGGGGGACTCGTGGCAAAGGAGAAGACTCAGGGGAGGAGCACGGCACGTGGCGACGGACTGGAGCCAGCAGGGGCTGGAAGAGGCAGGAGGGGCCCCCAGACCCTCAGGGAGCGCGGCTCTGCCCACACCCTGACTTCGGGCTCCCGGCCTCCAGAATGGAGACAATTCTGGGGCTACCAGATGCCCAGTTTGGGCAGCTCCAGGCAAACAACACACAGTCCTTCTGGGGACCAGCTCCCCCTGCCCAGGCCCAGCCCGGCCCTGCCTGCACCTTCAGGATGAGGTCGCTGCCGCCGGGCAGGCTGATGATACACTGGGTCTGCTCACACCTCTTGCAGCACTCGCCATGGGCTGCCACGAGCTCGAAGCCCTAGGAAATGCAGCCCAGGCTGAGCGTGCAGCCGGCCAGGCACAGCCCCCACTCCACCCCCAGCAGCCCAGGGGGCTGCAGGGACCGTCCACGGACGGGGGCCCAGACCAGGCGAGGGGTCGAGCGGATCCAGGGCTCCCAGAGGCTCGGGGCTGGGCTCAGGGTCCAGGTGAAGAGACGGGGGGTGGGGGCCTTGGGTGGCAGCAAGAAGGGGGTCGTGGTGGCGAGAATGCCATGGACATGAGCCTGGGGCGGCGTGGCTTCCCGGGAGACGTGGGGGAGGGCGAGGCGGGGTGGCAGCGAGTGGCGGCTGCTTACCGGGCTGCAGGAGGTGGGGCATGGCACATGGGCGCAGGAGATGACGTTGAGCAGCGTGCTGTTGTCCACGGCTTCGGTGCAGACGCAATTCTCGCACTTGGAAGAATAAACTGGGGAGCCGGGCTTCGGGGCCCAGGCAGAGACGGGGTGAGGCAGGGCCACAGGGCTCCCCACCCACCTCCCATCGCTGCCTCCAGGGCTGGAGGCCCCCACTCGCGGCCACACGCTGCCCCCCGCCCCACCTCCACCGCCCCAGCCCGGGGCTCACCCGGTACTCAGCATTCCTGACGACACACACGCCCTTGGGCACTGGGGAGAAAGGAGGCCTTGGGTCAGTGCCGGCCCACACCCCCGACGTACAGCAGCAAACAGCCCTCAGGCGCAGGGGTGGGTGTGTACAGTGCCACCACCTTCCGCGTCCCCAGAACCTGGGGATCTGCCCCCCGCCAGCCCAGGGTGTCAGCCCAGACAGCCTGTGCTGGGCATCTCTCCTCCCAGCCGCGCCCTCATGGGACCCTAACTCACCGCACGAGTAGACGGGACAGCACCGCTCTGGCACCAGCTCACTCTTGACATCAAATCCCAGCGAGCACTTGGGGGGCTTCTCCCGGCACAGGCTCACGTTGCACTCTGAGGGGAGAGGGGAGGAGATGTGAGAACGAGATGTCCCTGCGGGACCCCCACCCCGAGCCGGCCTCGCAGCAGGGGACCCTGGAGGAATGTGGCGCCCGGGCCCTGCCCACCGGGGCCAGCCCTTACTGCAGGAGGTGACGCTGCAGCAGGTGTCTGCAGGGTTGACCTCCATGACGAGGTAGGTGCCATCCTCCGTGCACTTGGTGGGGGGCTGCTGGCTGCACTTCCTGGGCTGGCAGACGATGCCCCTCCCTCCCTCCAGGCACACGCAGTCCTTGCAGTCGAACTCGAAGTGCTCCCCATACTGCGGAGAGGAGGTGGGGGGTCGGCGAGAAGGGCTGCATCGGGCAGCACACCCAGGGGCCTTGGGGGAAAGCCTGGACCCCTCCTCCACGCCCCCAGGGCAGGCTCTGGGTTCGGGCCAGCCCTGCTCACTCTGGCAAGGCCACTGACATCACAGCATGACTGGCATGGGCCGGCACATGGCAGACACACTGCAGGTGTCTGCTGGACTCACTCAGAATCGAGCTAACAAGCCAATCACGTGGAAACCCTTAGTAACCAAGATGCCATCTCAAGCTAGACAGTGTCAAATGACCTATGGATGGGTGGGTAGAAGTATGGAAGAGAGGGTGGGTGGGAGGGTGAATGGATGGACAGACAGACAGATGTACGGGTGGATGGGCGGATGGAATGGGAGGGTGGGTGGATGGATGGTGGATGGTGGCTGGTGGCTGGTGAGTGGGTGGACAGATGGATGAATGGATGTATGGATTAACAGATGCACAGGTGGATGGATGGATAACTGGTTAAATGGATGGGTGGATGGGTGGGTGGTGGATAGCTCCATTAGTTCAGCCTGCCAGAACCTATTACTCAGTTTTTGAGGTTCTCAGATTCTCATGGCCTCTCTCTCCCCGGCACCTTGCCCTCCAAACTGAGGATTTGTGGGAGAATCTGGCTCAGCACCAAGGAGGAGGGCCTACCTCTCTGGGCACGTTGTCAGGTCCCACGCAGCCTAGAGAGAGGGAGGAAACGAATCCTGTCCGTCACCAACAACCTGGCGCAGCTGCAGAGCTGGTCAGCCTGGTGGCCTCAGGCTCTGCGGATGGGGCGGGGGAGGAAGCGAGCGGGGACTCACCGCACAGGTCCACGCAGACGTCAAAGCCGGGCGCGTAGTTCATGGTGCCCTCGGGACAGAAGCAGCCTTCCACCAGGAGGGTGCTGTTCTGCGACAGGGAGCTGGGGCGGGAGGCGTTGTCAGACCATGGCGACCGCCTCCCCGGCCAGCCGCCCAGGGGAGCCCAGCACGTGCGCATCCTCCTGCCACTCACCTGGACTTGCAGGTGGGCTCCTCCGCGGGGCCACAGGCCTGGTACTCCCGGGGGGCCGGGCACACGACCGCTGGGGGTGGAGGTGGCCATCAGAGGGGCGGAGGCAGCAGGGACGAGCCCGCCCCGCCTCCCACAGACAACCCGCCCCTGCCCCTCAGAGCCGCCCCCCTGCCTCCCCCGGCCCTCCCCTGTCTGGTTTCGGGCTGGCACAGTTCCTGGCAGAGCCTCGGGACCCCTGCTGGCCCCGGCTCGGGGGGCACTCACGGCAGGCCCCGCGCGCGTGCTTCCGCCAGTCAATGCAGACACTCTCCTGAGCACAGAGCGTCGCGTAGGTCTGCAGGCTGGCGCACTCCAGGCCCTCGCCGGGCACCCAGCAGCTGTCAAACACGCAGGCCTCGTAGTAGTGGGTGGGGTTCACCAGGCCGTGGCACGGCGCAAACAGGCTGTGCGGGGAGAGGGCGCCGTAAGGCTGCAGCAGGCGCCGCGGGGAGGCCAGGCAGGCCTGCTGCCCCCACCCCCGAGGCCCAGCTCCTCCACCAGCCCGGCCCCCACCCCAGTCGCAACGCACAGGCACTTGCCAGGGTGTGGCCGTGGCAGCCCAGACACACACCCACTGGGGCCCGAGGGCACCAGAGACAGGGGCCCTCTTCTAAACCGCCATCCGGTGCCAGCAAACCCCCGGCAGCCCTGCCAAGGGCGGCCCAGCCTGGGTGGCCGGGGGCTCCACCCCATCGCTGCCAGCATGGACTGAGGGCGAGTTCTCTCCTTGCCACCCTGCACGCCAGCTGGCCCTGCGCCTTCCTGGGAGGCAGGTCACATTTGGGAGGAAAAGAAAGGCCCAGGGATGCATGGGAAGGCCGCTGAGCCCGGGGCATGCCGCTTCTCCAGCCCCTGCACTGGCTCCCCTCTGCGAATGAGCACGCGGGGCGCAGGAAGCAGTGTCACTTCCCGAGGGCCCTGCAGCAGGTCACCTGTCCTTGATGAGTTCACAGAGAGGAGACGGGACACAGGACGGGCTGCTGCTCACAGGGCTGGACACGGCCGGGCGCCTGGTGGTGAAGCCAGAGTGGGGGCAGTGCGGCTTGGAGGGGTCGTTCACCACCCAGCTGTCAGCCGCCACCTCGCAGCTGTCCACCGTCTCCCCGCTGGGCAGCACGCAGTCGTCAGCCGTGTTGTTGGTGCAGGTGCCTGCAACCACGAGAAGCCACGCTGAGCCGGACGGCGGCCACGCGGGCGCCCATCCCCGGCCTCCGCCCGCCGCCCCGGGAGGCCCGCGCCACTCACCACACTGCCCCTTGGTGTTGTTGCCAAACAGACGGTAGGGCAGCCTGACGGAGAAGGACAGGCCGTTGTAGGCGATGAGCGCCCCCAGCTCGCGGATGTCCACAACGTAGTTGATGCCGGACTCGTACACGCGCAGCCCGTACTTCTCATAGGGCAGCGCCACCGCCTGGCTGTTGATCTGCACCTGAGGACCCACGCCCCAGCGCCCGAGTCAGGAGGGGCTGCCCACGGGGCCCTGCCGCCCCGTCTTCTCGGGCTCCTGGGGAGGGAGCCAGGCAGGTCAGACTAGGGAGGGTCGCGCTGCGGCGCCGGAGCGCGCCTACCTGCACACTGCCCACCTGCTCCCATGCCTGTGCAGGTGGGGGGTGCCCCCCTCCCCCCCGCTTCTTTTCCTTTGCACTGGGACAGACCCTTGTCCCAGCTGGTCCCAGGGGTAAGCCAGCTTACCCCAGCTTACCGAGGGCTTCCCTCGGAGCCCCCCGGGGCAGGCCCCTTGGTGATCAGAACCTAACGACCCCTTGCGGTGGGAGGGCCCAAGTGACGCAGCCTGCCCTCACCCCTGTCCTCGGGGAGGGGGCTTCTGCCCCAGTGACCCTTTTCCCAGGGCAGGTGGGGGGGCGGAAGCAGCGTGGCTCAGGGCCCCTGAACACACCTGGAGGGTCTGTGGGCAAAGCACCCCAATTCCTCCCAGTCCAGCTGTGAGAGGCTACACCAGCACCTCCCGCCCAGCCGCACCCGGCCCCGCACCTGCATCTTCATGGGCATCATCTGGACCGTCTTGACCAGCACCTCCTGGGTCCTGTGCCGCACAATGATGGTGCGGGGGCAGGAGACCCTGTCGTTGACGTCGCAGTGGTAGTTGTCGATGTAGACCCCGAAGTCGTCCGTCGTGGGGGTGATCTCCTCCACCAGCACGTAGGTGCAGTTGCCCTGGTAGCTGTAGTACAGCCCATCGAAGGTGCGGAAGTGCGGGTCCCCCCAGCCCGTGCAGTAGCCTGCGGGGGGAGCCCCGTGAGCCAGGGGAGCCTGCAGCCAGGGAGGGGCTGTCACGGGGGCCCGGGGCCAGGTGGAACAGCAAGCAGAGCCAGGGCAGGTCCCCAGCGCCGGGGCTGGGGCTCACGGGGTGTGCCAGCTTGGCCAGGTCTGGTCCAGCTTCTGGGGCCCAGGCCCACATCTGCCCAGCGGCCCCTCACAGCCCGCTCCAAGCCCAGCTGGCCCCTGCAGGCTGGAAGCACCCCTGTTCCTGCCGGAGGCGCGCTCTGGGCCAGCCCCTCCACCGCCGCCCCTCCCTGCTGCGCCGCAGCACTCACAGTCGCATTCCCAGTGCCAGCAGCAGCCGTCAGGGTCTGGCACGCTCACAGGTGGGAGCTGATTGGCACAGGTGGGCTTGGGCGGCGGCTTGCACTCCACCGGGACGATCTCCACCGTGTTGCCGTACTTGCAGATGGCGTCGGTGCAGTTACACAGCCGCCACTTCTCATTCTCCTGCGGACGGGCAGAAGGACAGAAGGGCAGGGCTCAGAGACCAGCTCCCAGCTGACTCAGAGTGGGTGGCCCCTGAGCGCTGGTGAGCACCAGGAGCCCTGCTGGGTGGCTGGAGGCTGAGGGGGTCCGTCCAGGAGCTTGCATCACCCTGGCCTCACCGCAGCCCACCCACCACAAGGGGGAGGGGGAGGTGGGAGGGCTTGGGGCTCCAGCCCTGGGCCCCACTGTGGGGGGTTGGGGTGTGGGGAGGGGGTTCTTCAGTGATCAGCAAAAGTGGTGGCCCCGGGGCTTTGGCAGACTGGATGGTTCACTCAGAGTCAAGGGGACAGCAGCCGCTCGCAGCCCTGACCTGTCTGGGAGGGTTAAAGTCTGGGCATCCAGAGGTCTGCGGGGCTGGCGGGCTGCTGGCAGCTGTGGGCAGGCAGGTCGTCGGAGAGGGCGTGGATGGGCTGGGCGTCGGGGAGGGCGTGGACGGGCAGGACCAGTTGAAGAATTCCACTTTGCAGTCCAAGGAACAGTTCACGTAGTAGCACATGCCCCCAATGGTGCCATTGAATACTATCTCACCTGGAAGGGGAGGGACCGGACCTTATGTGAGTCTTTAAGAGCATGGAGGAAAGCCCACGATGCCCTGCTTTGGGCGTCTGGGGGTGCCCCACCACCCCCTCCCCCGACCCGAGGACCGCAGGTGCCAAGCTCTGGGAGAGCTGCGGCCACGGCCGGCTGTGCCCAGCGTCCAGCACCTCCCCCCTCACTCACAGGACCTGCCCGCCTGGGTACCTGGGGCATAGTACGTGTCATTCAGAACACAGCAGGTGATCTGGGTGGAGACGCTGACCCCCGGGCTGAAGCTGATGCTGGGAGAGGCGAGGGGGCTCTGGGTGGGTGTTGGCGACGCGGGTGTGGGCGTGCTTCTGCTGGGGGTGGTCCCTGAGGAGGAATCGAGGGTGAGGGTGAGAGCCAGTCGCAGCTGCTCACCTGGGACGCTTAGAAGGATGGGGCCTGGGGACGGGACGGCTTGCTCGAGGGGCGGTGCAATGCGCCCACTGCTAGCGCTTGGAGTCAGAAGCAGGGCAGGCAGGGCCGGCTCAGAGACGAGGGGTTGGAGGGCGGACGTGCAGGGGATGCCAGTACCTCGAGACGTTGGCCAGCTGTCCTCAAAGCCACCTGGGCCAGGCCCAGTGGGCCCCAGAGACCCCGAGTGGGAGGCACCAGCCCTGCCCACAGGCAGCAGGGGTGCACTCAGGGAACCTGACGGACAGGTTCTGCACCCCCCACTGCCTCAGAGGATGCCCCTCAGGAAAGGCTGTGCCCACAAGCCCTCAGCACACTGCAGGGTCTAAAGGCATGTGGGACAAAGGGAGCTGAGCCAGCACACAGATTTTCTGTGGGGCTAAGGGGGGGTCTTCAGCAGGCGGCACCTGGCACCCATGACAGTCCAGGCTCAGCATGGACGGAGACATGAGGAACCAGCCAAGAAACCTTCCTCAGAGCTGAACCCATCCACAGCTCCTCTCTGAAGAGCTGCAAAGACCCCTACAAGAGACCACGGGGCCTGGGCCCACTGGTTCCATTTACCTGGAGACGGGGAGGCTGTGCTGCTGCCAGGAGACGAGGGCTCGGGTGGAGCAGAGGGTGTGGCTCGGCTGGTGGTCGGGACTGTGGGTCTCGTTGTCTCAGAGAGTGATGGCATGTGGGGCGTCTTGGCAGTAAGCGTGGTGGGGGTCACAGCAGTGGTCGATTCCGTTAGAGGGGAAGAAGCTGACTGAACGGTTGGAGGGGTGGCGGTCTCCGTGGTGGAGGTCATAGAGTGGGATGTTGTGGTGGTGATCGTGAGGGTGGTGGTTGGGGTCTCCGTGGTAGTGGTTGTGTGGATTGTGGTAGGGGTTGGGGCTGGAGTTTCCATGGTGGTGGACAAGGTGGGGGCTGTAGTTGGAGTCATGGTCATGGTCCCTGTGGTGGTAGAGGTTGGGGTCTTGGTCCCTGTGGTGGTAGAGATGGGGGTGGTGGTCCCTGTGG
>JAQZBX010105526.1:0-10851 GCA_029593785.1 Cabassous unicinctus
GATAAATGGGTCACTGCAAAATGGAAGAAAGGTGATTCTTGCTTTCATGTGGCAGAGAATATGGCAAAATTGTGTTCAGATGTCAGATGGAAGGGAGAATTTAAAAATGAAAAGCCTGGATATTTCACTGAAGAGATTTCCAAACTAAATGTGAACAGTGAAGCCTGGTTTTTCTTGCAGCTTATAGTAAAATGTGAGAGGAACTGGATAAGCAGTAATGAACTCCTGGGCACATAGAACCTAGAAATTGATTATTTGGAAAATTCTGATCTTCCAGAAAGTGAGTTCTTAGAGAATAGTGTCTCATATGAGGATTTAGCTGAACATGGAACTAGTCAGCCATTTCACTGCAGGTCAGTTATCCAGAAAGAGTTTGTGGAAAATTCTCTTGTTGGATGGTTAGTAGCCATGTGTGCTACATGCAATTGACCATTTATTTGCAAGATCTATATGAATGAACCACTGCCAGCCTGGAGTAAAAGGGACAGATTGAAGGAAAAAATGATTTCATAGGCAGAACCATGAAAGCTGAGGCCTGTATTGAAGATATCTCAGGCCAAGGTAGAGGATCCACCATGTATGTGGAAAGGGTGAACATGTCTCAGAGCTTGTAGAGGGCCTACTTTCTGCCCCATTGCTCAGGAAGAGTGTTATCATCCAAAGTTCTAAGATGCCTGGGGGGTTGTGGAAAAGCTGGCTGCCACCCGGATGCTTTAAGAGAGTGGAGCCTAGCATTTGGCTGTCAACCCTATGCTTGATGAAGGCATGGTCATTAACCCAATGCTTGGAGATATTGGAACCCTCACCCCAGTGTTTGGGGAGAGCAGACCTGCTGTGAAAGCACTCCTTCAAGGCCAGAAGACAAAGTATCATTCTACAGATGAATTTTCAACCTTTAAATATAAAGAAGTATGCTCTTCAGGGTCTCAGAATTGTTTGGAGAACGTGATCTGTTTTCCTTACAATTTCTCCCTATGGCAATGGGAACATTTATCTTATGAATGTTCCTTCTTTGTATATTAGAACAGAATAACTTATTCTAAGTTTCAGAGGTCCAAAGCCTAAGGAGAATATTGCTCCAAGACAAACCACACCTATAACCATTTCTGATGAAACTTTGTACTTAATATTGTTACTAAAATGATTTAACACTTTAGGGTACTGTGACGGAATGCATGTATTTTGCATTTGGAAAGAGCATGTCTTTCCATTTTCCAGAGTGTGGAGTGTGATGTTTTGAAGGTGAATAGACCCCAGAAAATCACGTTGTTAAAGCTAATCCATTCCTGTGAGTGTAAGCCTACTGCAAATAGGGTCTTTTGATTAGGTTACTTTAGTTAAGGTCCTTTTGATCAGGTACTTCAGTAAGGCATTGCCCAGGGTGGTCTAAATCCACGTGCTGGAGTAATTTATAAGAGAATGAAATACAGAGAGAAAGAGTGAAAGCCTTGGAAGCCAGAAGCTGAAAGCAACTATACCCGGAAGATAAGGGAGAGATCAGCAGTTGCCACCATGTACCTTGCTGTATGCCAGAGGAGTCCAGGGTTGCTGACAGCTGGTCTTCAGAGAGAATGCATTGCCTGATGATGCCTTGATTTGGACATTTTCATGTCCTCAGAACTGTAAACTTGTAAGGTAATAATTCCACATTGTAAAAGCCAACCCATTTCTGGCACATTACCTTTGGCAACTTCAGCAGAATTAAATGGTAAGAGAAGAGAAGAGAAAACAAGAGAAGAGAAGAGAAGAGAAGAGAAGAGAAGAGAAGAGAAGAGAAGAGAAGAGAAAAGAGAAGAGAAGAGCAAATAAACATTTCCCTCATATGCATGTCAGGTTTGGAAAAGAGAATTCATTAAGCGAAAAACAGGAGAAACATCAGAGAAAATCAACCTTCAAGCATACCAAAACTTTTATTCTCTAAGCCATCAATTTCTTTCTCTGTGTCACTGCATATTCACAGTTATATACACTTGGTCCCAAATGCACACACTGAAGTCCAGTTACCAACATGTCTTTACCATACACAAAACTATACATTAAAATTTTGTTCAGAAAATTAACTTATTATAATACCTTGTAGCTCAAAATAATAATAATATTTGTTGAGCAATTATTGCGTGTTCAAAGTTCATTACATCTTTTATTCATGACCATAATGCATATTTTGATATGAGTTCTATTGTTCTATTATGCAGATATGAGCACCAAGACTTCTAGAGGTTAGAAACTAGCTCAAATATCCAAGAAGCACAGAAGCAGGGCCATTGAGTCTTTTGTAACTGAAAAAAAGAATAGGTATTTTTAAGGTTAGTACATTTTCCCAGGCTCTGAAATTTAAGTTAATATTGGGAAAAAGAAGGATTCTAGCACTTTAGAATGAAGGATATTAAAACACAAAATCTGAATTGTCTTCCACTTTGAAATATTGGCTGATGTTGACCAGACTTAATTCATGTTAACCTGTATTAGCTGCTTATACCTCTGACCATCCTCCCTCCACAAACACACACCAATATCCTTATAAATATATTCAGGTACCTCATCTGCACCATCAATCCCTAAATTCATACTTTTCTACTGAGGGTTGATTTTTCTTCTTATCATTCTTCTTTTCCAGAATCCCCTTCCAATATCTTTTGTTGCATGAATTACATGGTTTTATTTCCAGAAATGAGATTACATTGTAATCTTTCAATATAAAAGAAGGTGTCAAATTTGCAGTGTCTAGAAAGTTTAAATGCTTTCCTGAACAAATAAAATTGAGGATAAGCATTAGATTCCTTTCTAAATTTTGAATTCTTAGAATGGCCAGAGAATCATTATCAGGATCAGTTTTTGGGTTTTTTTATTTTGTTTTGCTTTTTGATGCACTGGGGCCAGGTATTGATCCTGGGACCTTTTACGTGGGAAGCCAGTGCTCAACCACTGAGCCACATCCACTCCCATCAAATGTATGTATTTTTAATAGTTGTATGAACTTTTCATTCAAACCCAAAAACAATGTACATAATTAATATACACAAAGTGAAAATTTGGACGTATGTGCATACATGTAAAACCATCATCACAATGAAGAAAATGAACAGATGCAACACCCCCAAAGCTTCCTAACTCTCCATTTTGTAATTCTATTTTCCTGCCTAGTTTAGCTGCCTATCTTTCCTTTCTGCTGAAATAAATATCATACAATGAGTTGGTTTAGCAACAAGAACATATTGGCTCAGTGTTTCAGAGTCTAGAAGGCTTGCTTTCTCCTGGGGATGGTATGATTTTTCTGGTCAGGAATCTTTGAGATTCCTCAGATATTCCATCATCAGTTAATGTAAATGGTAGTGTCTTCTTTCCCTTCTGGTTTCCATTGATTTCAAGCTATTACTTCTCTCTTGGCTTCTCTTTGTCCAAATTCCTTTGCTTATAAGGATTTGAACCATATTGGTTTTAGGCTCACCTTGTTAAATTTGGGCACACTTTAACAACTTCAATGGTCTTATTTACAAATGGGTTCACATCCACAGGCCAAAGGGTTGGGACCTAATCATGTTTTTTGTGTGGGATGTAATTCAAACCCCAACACTACTTCTCTACCAATACCCAGGAAAACCTTGATCTACTTTCTTGTATGTTGGGTTAATTTTCATTATCTAAAGTTTTGGTAAATGGAATTGCATGTTTTGAAATACTGAATGGTGAGGATTTGTATTTTTTCACTCAAATTACATATTCTGAGATTCATTCATATCATGCTCATATTAATAGTTCTTTCCTTTTTATTCCTGAAGAATATTCCAATGTTTCAAAAATCTACAATTTTTTTCAACCAGTCATCAATGATGGAAATTTTGTTGTGTCTGTTTTTGGCTATTACTAATAAAGCTGCTTTAATAAATAATTTATGTACAAATTTTTATATAGACAAATGGTTTCATCAACTTGGGTAAATACACAGCAGTGAAATGGCTGGTCATTGGTAAAATGTATTTTTAATATTTTTAAGTAATTTCCAAAAATTTTTAAAGAGTCATTGTGCCATTTTGCATCTCCTACAGCAGTGCATGAAAGTCCTGTGGTGCCACATATTCACCAGCAATTGATGTGGTCAACCTTTAATTTTAGCCATTTGAGTGAGTATGTAGCAGTATCTTTGTGCTTTTTTAAAAAATATATTTTTAATTTTAAAGATAGTTAAATTACATAAATGCTACATAAAAAAAATAAAGGGGATTCCCATATGCCCTACTCCCTACACCTCCCACATTTTCCCACATTAACAACATCCTTCCTTAGTGTGGTACATTCATTACAATTGATGGATACATTTTGGAGCAATTGCCCCTAAGCATGGATTATAGCTTACATTCTAGTTTACACTCTCCGTCCGCCCCCCCCCCAATTTTGTAGGTTATGGCAAGATACATAATGGCCTGTATCTCATTGCATTGTGACTAGTTTACCTTTGTGCTTTCATTTTGTGTTCATTTGATGATTAATGACCTCTAACATCTTTTCATGTAGTTATTTTCAACGCATCTATCTTAGTTGATAAAATATTTGTTCAAAGCATTTGTTAACTTTTTATTGGGCTGTCCACTTTATGAATTTTGAGATACTATTATATGTTCTAAAGAGTAATTCTTTAATAATTAAATAAGTGACAAATATTTCTTCCCTGACTGCAACTTGTTATTCATTGTATTAACATCTAATTCTTACTGCACAGCTTTTCATTTTGATAAAGTTCAATTTATCATTTACATTGTTGTTTAAGGATCAGAATCTCATATCATATCTAACAATTCTTTACAAGTGGAAAGCCATGGATTCCCCCCATATTTTATTCTGTATATTTTATGATTTATATTTTGTGTATATTTCAATGATCCATTTGAATGACTTTTTGCATAAAGAGTGAGGTATAGATTGAGGTTCATGTTCTGTGCATACGGTGTGCTTGTGTGATGTGAGTGTTCATAGGGTAGGTTAAGGTATTCTTTTAATAAAATTTAGTATCATAGGCTATAAATTTCTAAGAAATCACGTATTAATGGGTAGAGTTTCTTAAATTATACATTTGTGACTGAAAATATTTCTTAAATATCCTGTACTTGCACTAATAGCTGAGCAAATCAATTGATCAAATTCATCATATGTTCATTTGACATATTTTTGCCAACATCTGGCATTTTGTTATACCCTGGAAAATGAATGCTGGAAAAGAGTACTAGCAAAAAGATAATTAATCTTAATTTTGTTCCAAAGCATCCTTTCTGATGGGGTAGGTCTTTCCCCAAACCCTTTTCAAGATTACAAAAGACTCTCATATCATACACAAAAATTCTCATCATATGCACAGTCACACACACATACACAAACATGGGCATACAACACCATCTTATTTTACTTAAAAAATGAAATAATCCATGGAAAAATAGCATATTAAGTCAAGTCAAAGAGAACTATTAATAAATTAGCCAGAGATGATTGTCTTTGTGAGGAACACAATGATTTTCCTTATATTCCAGAAAATTACATTACTCTAAAAAAAAAAGATATTAGATTGGCTCCAGGATTTGAGACATCAAAAAAGCTGTTCCTGGCACCCAGGATGAACATTACTGACTCTATGCTATTTCCTATTTATTGCTCTGGCCTTAGGATTGGAGTGGCTCAAGGAGAGAAGCTCAATATGATTGCCATGCAATCATTTGCTTGAGAAAAGGAAGGTGCCTCATCAGGGAGAAGTTTCTAGAAAAATGGAAATCAAAGAACAGATCTGAGAAAGGGTAATATGATTCATAAGATGTAGGGTAAATGCTAATTAGAAGATTAATAATACTTTGTTGCAGAAAATAAATAACATAAAGGATGTCAATAAGGGACTGATAACCTACTAGAATTCATTTATCCCTGGGAGGCACTTGGAGATATTTGTTAAAGTTTCTGGCCTTTCAGATTCACTTATTTTGTTATTCATGTATGCTTGTGAATGAAATAAGTGGATGTTCCACATATGTGAGAAGTGTGTATGCAGTCAAATAAAAAGAGGAGATAATAGTGCATTCAATAAAGTAAGATTTTATTTAGATCTTATTTTGTCTTAGGCAAATTTCTGGACAAAAAGGAGGTACAAAGAAAATAAAGACAGATTAGCAGATTACATTGTGACTCAGTCAAATTAGGAAAATACAGTTCATGAAAAATAAAGGCCTGTTACATGAAATAGAGTAAAATTACATATGTGCAGCAATATTAATACAGAGGGGAAAAGGAAGTACAGTCATATCTAGCTTTATTGCACTTAAATTTAATGAGTTTCAGAGATCTTGCACTTTTTTAAAAATTGAAGGTTTGTAGCAACACTGTATTGAATAATTCCATCATTGTAATTTTTCCAACAGCATGTGACCACTTTGTGTCTCTGTGTTACATTTTGCTAATCCTTGAAATATTTCAAAACTTTTTTCATTTTTCTTATACATGTTATGGTGGTGTGTGGTCAGTGATCTTTGTTATTACTATTGTAATTGTTTTGGGGCAACACCAAACTGCACCCAAGATAGCAAGTTTATTTGATAATATTTGTGTGTTCTGACTGTTTCACCAGCTGCCATTCCCATCTCCATCCTTCTTTTCAGGCTTCCCTATTCCCTGAGATGCAATAATATTGGAATCAAGCCCATTAATAATCCTAAAATGGCCTCTAAGTGTTCAAATGAAAGGAAGATTTGCATGTTTCTCAATTTTAATCAAAAGCTGGAAATGATTAAATTTACTGAGGAAGGCATGTCAAATGCCAATTTAGTTTGAAAGGTAGGCCTTTTGTGCCAAACAGACAAATTGTGGATGCAAAGGGCAAAGGTCTTGAAGGAAATTAAAAGTTCTACTCTAGTGAATTTTAAGAAAGCCAATCTGCCTTATTTCTGATATGGAGGAAGTTTTTGTGGTCTGATTAGAAGGTCAAAGCATTCACAACATTTCCTTAAGCCAAAGCTTAATACAAATCAGGGGCCTAACTCTCTTTATGAAGGCTGAGAGTGGTGAGGCTTCCTTAGGAAAAAAAGTTTGAAACCAGCAGAGTTTGGTTCATGAGTTTAAGGAAAGACACCATGTCTGTAACATAAAAGTGCAAGGTGAAATGGCATGTGCTGATGTAAAAGCTGCACAAAATTAACTAGAAGATCAAGCTAACATAATTGATGAAAATGGCTACACTAAACAACAGATTTTCGGTATAGATGAAACCGCCTTATATTAGAAGAAGATGCCTTTAAGGACTTTCATAGCTAGAGAGGAAAATGCAATGCATGGTTTCAAAACTTAAAAGACAGGTTGCCTCTCTTTTGGGGGTTAATGCAGCTAGTGAATTTAACATTGCCAATGCTCATTTACCTTTCTGAAAAACCTAGGGCCCTTAAGAATTATGCTAAATGTATTCTGCCTGTGCTTTATAAATGGAACAACCAAACCTGGGTGACTACATACCTGTTGTCAAAATGGCTTACTGAATAATTTAAGACCATTGTTGAAACCAACCACAGGGAGAAGATTCCTATTAAAATGTTACTACTCTTTGATATTGTACCTGGTTGTCCAATAGCTCTGATGGAGGTATACAACCATATTAATGCTGTTTTCATGTCTGCTAATGCACACTTTCTACAAGGAGTAAGTTCAACTTTCAAGACAAATTGTTTAAGAGATGCATTTCCTAAGATGATAGCTGGCATAAATCATGATTTCTCTGATAGATATGGGCAAAGAAAGTTAAAAATCTTCTGGAAAGTATTCACCATTCTTCATGTCATTGAAAACTTTCGTGATTCTTGGGCGGAAGTCAAAGCATCAACATTGAGAGGAATTTGGGAAAAATTTGATTCTAACACTTATGGATAACTTTAAGGGGATCATGACTTCAATGGAGGAAGTAACTCCATTTGGGGTGGAAATAGCAAGAGATATTGTATTAGAAGTGGAACCTGAAGTTGTGAATGAACTGCTATAATCTCATGATAAAACTGTAAAAGATGAGGTGTTGCATCTTATGCATGTGCAAAGGAAGTGGTTTCTTGAAATAGAATCCATTCCTTCTGAATATGTTATGAATATAGTTGAAATGACACCAAAGGATTTAGAATATTACATAAACTCAGATTATAAAGCAGTCACAGGGTTTGAGAATATTGACTTGAATTTTGAAAGAAGCCCTACTGTGGACAAAATGCTATCAAACAGCATAACATGCTACAGAGAAAACTATCATGAAAGAAAAAGTTAATCAATGCAGCAAACTTCACAGTTGTTTTATTTTAAGAAATTGACACAGCCACACCAACCTTCAGGTACCCCCACCCGGATAAATGAGCAGCCATCAACATCAAAGCAAGACCCAACACCAGCAAAAAATTTAAGATTTCTGGAAGCTCAGATTTTAGTTAGCATGTTTAGTAATAAAGTATTTTTAATTAATGTATGTACATTTTTTTTCAGACATAAAGTTTTCTCAGGTAAATAGACCACAGTCGTGGGTAAACATAACTTTATATATACTGGGAAACCAAAAATTGTGACTTGCTATTCTATGATATTTGATTTATTGCAGTGGTCTGGGAAAAAACCTACAATATCTCCATTGTGTGCTTGTAATTCTGGTCTGTTGATGAGTATGCAAAATTCTCCTGGATCATATAATATAAGAATTAGTGTGACTTATACATAAGTCATGACCCTCAAATATAGGGGAAGGGGTATCCTAAGTAGAGAAGATAGCAGAAAATAAAACCTGGAAGTGAGAGATCAGTCTGTTTGGAGGATGTTGAGGAGTGCAGTATATTTACTTAACTCATCTAAACCAAGGAAAACAAAAGAAAAAAGGTAGGGGAATAGAAAAGACATCACACAGGTGTCCTTGACATGAAAAAAACTTATATTCTGCAACATTGTATTTTTCCAATGTAGTAATCTCTATGATGATCAATCTGACATGAAGTTTTTAATCCAATTTCCAAGGAAAGATTAACTTCATACTACAATGATGTGAATAATAGCTACACTAGGGACACAGCATTAGAATCACAATGTATATCACATTATTAACTTTAATTCTCAAGGTAGCATTTGAGACCATAACTTTTGCAAGACAATTTTTATCTCATATTTTTCAGTGTATAGATGAAAGGATTCAGCATAGGGGAAATCACAGTATAAAACACAGAGATTTCCTTATCCTTGTTCTCACTGCCAGCAGATAGAATATATACATAGATACAGGACACAAAAAAACAAAATTACAACAATTATGTGAGAGCTACAGGTTGACAGAGCTTTGTGTTGTGCTGCAGAAGTGTGTGTCCTAAGATTTTACAATGTGCTTATGTAAGATGCCACCAGGACAGGGAAAATTAAACCTTCTGAAATCCCTGAATTGATAATAACTAAGACACTAAAAATATGTATATCTTTGCAGACCAGTTTCAAAAGAGGCTTCACATCACACATGTTGTAATTGATTTCATTAGGGCCACAGAAAGGTAAATTGAGGACCATGAGCAGTAGAGCAATAGAGTGACAAAAGTCCACTCTCCAGGCAATGATAATCAGCATATCACATCTCTGCCTGTTCATGATGACCATGTAGTGCAGGAGCTTGACAATGGCTGCATAGCAATCAAAAGCCATAGACACCAATATTAATATTTCCACAGCTGCCAGTAAGTGCATAGTGAAGAGTTGGGTCATACAGTTGTTACAGGAAATGATTTTTCTCTCTGACGCTAGGTCTCTGATTAGCCGGGGAATTACAACAGAGGTGAAGGAGAGGTCCATGAGGGATAGTTGGCAGAGAAAAAAGTACATTGGTTGTTCAATTAGATGGCTACATGTAATTGTGAGTAAGATGATGAAGTTCCCCATTAAGGCCACCAAGAAAAAGAGCAGGAACAAGAAAGAGAATAGTAGCTCTGTTTGTCCTCCCATAACCCCAAGAAGACAAATTCAGTGACATTGTTCTGATTTTCCATGAGGTAATGTGAGTCCAGAGTACACAATAGAAATTTAATTTATCTGAAATAATACAGAACATTAAACATGTAATAGTACGTTTAAGCTTGGTTTGAATTATTAATTGAAATACAGTGCAGGTCAAGGTAGATTTATTACAGGTTTCATCATTTAAAACCTTTTTAAGTTAGGACAGTTTTGTCATGTTAAATGATTTTTTAATGAGAACATATTTTAATCCTCATATTTTCTAAATATTTTGCATGTATTAATTCCCATAATAACCCAAACCTAAGTAGGTAATATTCTTATTCTCCTTTTATATATGGGGCACTGGAGGCATAGGAAGGCTCAATTAATCATACCACATCAATAAGATACATAGTAGCAGATCTAAGATATGAAACTTTACCCTATGTCAGATTCCATGCTCTTCAAGGCTATGTTGTATTAGCCATAGGCCAAATGGAACCAGCTATTTTCCATCATTACAAAATAAATGAGGTGTTTCTCCATCTCTACCACTAACTACTTGCATAATTGTAAGCAACTCCCTCCCTTTTTCTATCCTACTAATATTTTGTGTGGAGACCCAAATCACCCTATAATTCTACACCTCCACTGAAACAAATATTTATTCTTTAATTAAAAAAAAAAAAGGAACTTAATCATATCGTAGAAATAACCTAATTTAGTTGTTAATATTTTCAGTGACTTTACTTCTTCTCATGTATGGTTGAAGTTCAAGACATTGGTTTGTGAGAAATAGGGAATTAGATACAGCAATTGCTAGGTCTCTGAATATATGAATATAAGATGTCATTAAAGCCTCACCTTTCTCCTAATTATGTTAAAGGC
>JAQZBX010105527.1:0-10838 GCA_029593785.1 Cabassous unicinctus
CCCTCCCCCCCGATTCCCCTCCTTCTCTGGCTAACTGGTCTTGCTGATTCTCTGCACCCACCGCCCACCCCCCAGCCACCCATTGTCTGTTCACCACACCAAGGTCCCTACATGATCTGGCTCCTGTTAGCTCTCTGGCTTTAAATCCTCGCTCTCATGGTGCAAAAGTTCATTGAGGCAACCAACTGAGAAGCATCTGGAAAGGCAAGGGAGAGACTGCATGATAACCAAGGAGGCTGGCAAGTGGGAAGGCTGACAGCTAGACCAGAGCAGCACTTTCTGTTGGTAGAAGAGAGGGCAGACATCAAAGATAGTGGCATCTAAGCCCCTGTCTCCTTCTTCTTGTACGAAAAGTAAATCCTGCAGTAACCAATCCTATTCCTTGTCTCAATTTACATACACATGTTTTATAAGATCCCCCTCCAATAAGGTCATTAGCCCACTCTGTTCTTCCACCGTGTATTCCTTTCTTTCTTTCCTGCTGGTGCATGAGTCAGCAGCATGTTTCCTGTGGCTGGGATCCTGTTCCCACTTACTTGGAGATGTGTAATGGGTGGGTTCATGGGGCCCGTGATGGGTGTCCCCAAGACCTTGCCTGATACACTCACCCCCCCTCACCCCCTGCACACACACACACACGCACTCAGTTTTTTTTCATGGAAAACTATCCACCATTATAACTATGCTGTTTTCTCAGCATTCTCAACAGGAACGTAGGGAAATCTTTTCAAGTATAGGCAAATAAATTGTGCCAGGCTTTCTCAAATGATTAAATGGTTTGGTTGTCCACACAATTCTAGAATGCAAATCATGCAAGTTGACTGGGAACCTTGGGTTATAAGAACAGATGAGGGCGAAGGGTAGGGCTTCTATGTGAAAATTAAACAGATAAATATACTTAGTGAAATACAATAACAGAATATAACATTTGTCCAGCACTTTGTAGTTTACAGAGCACAATCACAGACACGCATCATTTTCATTCATGCATCCCCATGAATTAGACCATGGATTGTCATCCTGTTTATGGGTGCAAACTTGACTATGGTTTTGCAATTTTTCAGATGCTGAGTTCTTCTCTGGAATATGTTTGAAAAGCTGTCTTTGCCTTAAATAAAAGTCTATCAAAATTATAAAATATGACATTTCCTAGATTTTAAAGGGAGTCTTTAGTTTCCCACTTTTTATCATTTCTGACATTGGAATGTCCCTTGCAAGCAACATGTACATTTAATCTGGTGGTGCTTCTTTCTTTCCTTGAAAAGCTATTATTGAATCAGTGGTGTGTCTTACAATCAGCGGCAGCTTAGAAGCAAGGAAATAGAGTACACACGCTTGTGTAAATGTGAGTATGGACGTGTATACCCACTTCTACAGGTATATTCATTCATTAGCTCCTATGTGCTGCGTTATGCGTGCCGATGCTGCCCTGAGGTCCTGGGAGAGTTTTCCACCCAGACTCCACTAGCCTCCCTGCAGTCTTCGAGGAGAGCTACATCCCGACAAGATCAATTACTATTCTAATGGGAAAAGCCTCTACGAACTCCAAGCATCTCCAAGAAGTCAATTGCCACCATTGCTAGACATTCTCCCCGCTCCCCCCTGAGACTCAGAGGGGACCCTGTCAGCCAGGGCAGAGGAGACCAAGCCTCTGGTGGTTTCTGTCCCTCTCTGGCTGGGCAATGCACACCCCCACCTTCCTTTGTACTACAGTGATACCAAAAGCCAGAAACTAAATATATGCAAGCGGGGGCCACACTCTGCAAGTGAGGAACATGCTTCATCGTTCAAGCAGGATTTCTTTACAAATTCCTCAATTTCACCTCCCTGAATTTTACGCTGAATTTTGTCAGTTTATAAATTTGCACTACAGCTTGGCACTGGGGGGGGGGAGGGGGCAGATAATCAAACCTAAGGGCATTTTACACACAGACACTGAAAAATAAAGACCATTAGCAAAAAGTATAATTAAATTAAAATGCCAACTTGCCAAAGAAGCTCAGTAAATGGGAAATACATCAAACTGTGATAATACAAATGGGCTATTTCTCAAGGTGTGAGAATGTCAATGAAATAAACTCTGATAATTTGCCGACTTTTTATGCTGAAGGTAGAGTAATAGCTTAAAAATAAATTACCACAACACACAATCGTGTAGTATGTGTACAATTGTTTAACCAGTTAGTACCGCAAGTCTTGGAGCCCCCCAGGGCTGGGAGATATAGAAAAATCACTTAGAAGCAAAATTTGCCTTTTGGGTGAGTTGGCCAGGCCCCAAATCCCAGAAGAAATTTTTATTAGTCACTGGATCTACTTTCTTAGGTCCATTCAGCCTGATTTATTTTGAATGCGTGTTTGCTAGTTAAGTTTAACATACCCAGTTAACGATAGCTGAATATTCTCTAAAAGCAATCTCATAATGAGGCCACGGTTCTTTGTAGAATATTGAAAATTACTTTTGGCATGCAAGTTCGTTTTGTTAATTCCTCTTTTAGTGCGCAAATAACCTTTGAAAACCTGTTTCTAGGTGTTTATGTGTCAGGACAGTATCAAAAATTATTCAATTGCCAAGTCACATGTCAACACTTCATGTACAAAGCCTCTGAGAACCCCGATTTTCACTACTCTGCTGCTCTCTAGTGGAGAGTGCACAAATGCTCTCTTTTTGATTTATTTATTTCAGCCTAAGCGTGCAGTGTAAGGCTTTCCCATTTCTATCACACCATGAAAGTGAGTGGCACTTTAGAAGTGGTAAAATATAAACAACAAGAAACAGGGTCTCAATCGAAACCCCTTGGAGGAACACTTAACAAAGTTGAGGCTGCCAAATATTTCTAAGAACCTATCAATTTAAAAAGCAATCACCTGTGGCTATAGCTGTGCCTCAGGAACAAAAGATGGCAGCTCCCCTGTGTTCAGGTCTGTCAAATGGTCTGTCTGCCCACTGGAACTGTTTATGTTTGGAAATTGCTTAGTCTCTCCCTTCTGGAATCACAGGGCATGAACCAAAATGGCAGAGTGAGAAGGGACATTTAAAGTTCATCTATCTTAATGTTTCTCACAGTGAAACACTGGGTGGTTTTAAGCAATGTTAACAGAAATATTTAAATTCTTAGTTGAGGTCAAGAAAAGTCATTATATAAATGACAGCACACCTGGTATGCAAGTATTTAAATGACAGACTATTTCAGTCCCATCAATCATCCATGAGAAGACAGAAGCCCAGAGAGCCTGCCAGGAGAGACATAGCTAAAATGTAACAAAGCTGTAACTAAAACCCGCATCCTATGACTTACAGCCCAGTGCTCTCCCCATTATAATGGGGTTTTGTTTGTTTGTTTTTACCTTTATCTTAGCAGCAGTTCTCAAGCATATTTTCATTACCAGTAGCAAGAGACATATCAAGCACCTGGCCAATGAAAACCAAATTATAGAAAAATGTGAATTAATTGCTTTTTAAAATTAAACGAGAATGGATTCAGGTTTATTCCTATAACAACATCACTTTTACTCACTTGAAATCCATGGTAGAGACACAGCCACGAGAAACTGTCCACGTTAGGATGACAAATTTCAGTCCATAAACCCAGGCGTGTGAGAAATGTAACTTTATTTTTTAACTCAATTTTATGTAGACCCCATTTCACTGAGCGGCATAAAACTAGTTTCAGTTGACTCAACGCTGCTCCATGTTCTCAACCTACCTGGACCTGGTAGAGGGGCTAAGGCAGTGGAAAGGCTTGGGGAGGGGATGGAGCCTCCCTCTGGTCCTCAGTGTCGCCACTTATCCAACATGGTCCGCAGCAAGACTTCCCCATCCTTTTCTGGTGCTCTGTTCACAGCTCCAAGAGCTGCCAATTCTGTCAGTTCTCTGAGCTGCACACAGAGGGTTCTGAATGTTTGAGAAGCATTTGACTGCTTCCCAAATACAGTTGTCTGGTTTGTCTATCTGGACATTTCATGTAGTCATGTCCACTCTGGAAACTTCAGCCTCCCAAGCCTCTACTTAAGAAGGAATGTGGTTCTTTTTTGCTCTTATATTTCCTAATCTATGGGGGTTTTTTGCTCTTGTATTTCCTAATCTATGGGGGTTTTCCATTGCTACCAACCCCACCCTACACCCCTCCTACTTCAGGATCCAATATATGTGGCAAAGAGGGGGGCCTCTTCTCAAATGCCCACCAGCATCAAACTCACTTCATTCATTAACACAAGCAGTGCCTATGCAGTTGCCAGGCCTGTTCTAGGCACTGAGAATACAGGCCAGGGGTCTACCTTGCTGGACCTCACAACCTAGTAGTAATGACACATTAAACCAGCAAGGAAAACTGTACATACAATGCTCTCCGGTGGTAATGAATGCTGCGAGTGAGGAGACAGGGGTAATTGTGAGGGGAGGCATGATTTTAAAATGGGTGGTGAGCAAGAGCAGAGGTTTGCATAAATGTCCAGCCAGGGTCATATTTCTCCTAGAATGCATCACCTATTCTAAATAGCAAAAGCCAAAATGTCTTCCCTTTGTGTGTCACCCTTTCTAGGAGCCATGAAAGTAAGGTTCTTAGCTGATAGGGCACAGGAAGTATAGGAGAAAAACACAAGCTAATCTTGCAAAATATTATTCCAAGACACATATACCTTAGGCAGGCTTCGGGAAAGGTGCCCCTCATGGGAAAATCATCAGTCATGTGTGCTGAGGAAGGGAAAATAAAGTTGAGAGCGTCATACTTCACAGCCTGACCCACCGTGGCAAAAGCCTTCCTGGATGTTTATGACCTACCTCTGGGGAGCAGAGACCCCATCTTAGTCACTGCTGACTGACCAGTGGAACATAGGCAGAAATGACCAGAACTACTGCTAAGCAGAAATTTTAAGAGCCATTGCATGGTCCACCATTTTCTCTTTTCCCTCTGCAATGGGCCCAACATGTCCCAGATGAAAACTTCACTTTTAACAGATTCTAGAATGAGGAAGACATGAAGCAGAACCACAGCTGATCTCCAATAGGTAGTAAGTCTTTGGGATTTCTCGTTGATTTGCTACTGCAGCAGAACTTGGCTTAAGCTGCAGAATTTGCCCTAAGCTGACATACTTTCACCCCTTCCAGTATCCTGATGTCTCCTCAGGGACCAGGAACACATTTTGTCATAACTCCTAGGATTCTGAAGTACAAAATTTGGAAAAAATGCTGGACTAAATCATTGCTGAGATCCTTCAAAGTTCTAGCATTCTGTGATTCTATGTCTACAGAAGGCAAGACCTCTGTCTGATTGATGTTTGTAATCCTAATGCCTGATATTGTGCCAAGTACACAATTGAACCTCATTAAGTTTGCTGAATGTCTAACAGATTTTTTGACCAGCTTTTATAACATGAAATATTCTAATCAATGGTCCTCCCCCCAGGCTGGTCCCTCTACCTCGAGTGCCCTTCCCTTCTCCTCTACCTGGTAAACTCAGATGTTCCCTTCCTTATGACAGCTTCCTGCCTGAGCCAGAATAAGTATGTCTCGTTTCTCACTTTCAATAACTCTGAAATATCCGATATATCAGCCCTTTCCTGTCATATTTTGTTTGATTTAATTATCTTCAATAAATGCTTATGAAATGAATGAACAAACATTGTATTTCCAAATTAACCTTGCTATAAAAATAAGAAGGAATTTATATGCTGTCAGATGTATCTTAAAATGTCACCCTCATGTAATTTGAAAGCTGGAGTATGGGAAAGGTAACATCTTTTGCTTGAGAAAAATTATCTCTCTCAATAACCTGATACTATAATATGCTGTACCTAAAATTACAGCATTTGCAATGCATTCCCTTAGGATAAACACTGTCCTTCCAGTCCTGTTTAAACAAATATGATTAAACATATTTTTGTCTAGGAGTAAATGTAGACCAAGCCATTTACACTTTAGCATAAATTAATCAGTTAAAGATTTTGCTTGCCTCATTGATCAGAGAAATCTTGGACAAAGAAAGTGAACTGAATTTTTGGACATGAAGGGGAAGCTAGATGGGAAGCGGGTGTGGCTCAGTGGTTAGAGCCCCCGTTTACCATATGGGAGGCCCCGGGTTCGGTTCCCGAGGCCTCCTTGTGAGGGCAGGCCGACTCGCGCGGCGCCGTGGGCTGATGCGGCAAGACCTCACAGCAAGGGGGAGATAAGCAGACACAGAGAAGACACGCAGCGAATGGACACAGCAACACAAGCAGCAAGGGGGGGATAAATAAATAAAATAAATAAATCTTTAAAAAAAAAAGGGGAAGCTAGGCAGGAAGAATCATAGCAGCGAAGTCTCACTTTAGTAGAGTCTTCGTGTGTGTTTATGTGTGTGTATGTGTGTATGGGGGGGATTTTGAAATATTTTGGAGCATTATACAATCAAAACATCTTTTTTCATTCCCATCTAGAATTATTTATTGTGAATACACAATCAAACACATATATTTACTACTAATTAATCTATCCATTTATTTATTTACTTAAATTTCCAGTTTCTAAAACTTTTACTTTTTTCAAAACGACGTGATCCTAATAACTTTCCCTCAGAATCATGTTCAGATTTGGATTTTGTGTGCTATGTAGATCTCTGGGCTGTAAGGTTTGCATCTGGCTCCACCTTTTACCAACAGGGGAAGCTGGGTAAGTCAGTTAAACTCCCTTAGCTCCCATTTCTTCGAAATGAAATATTGGATGGTTTCTAAATGGCAATGCAATCCACATGCATTAGTTATTATAAAGGAGGAGGGAAATGGATCTAGAACTTGGATGTATGAAAAGGAATAGCCTGAAATACATTGCTCAGAGCCTTTTGCTCCAATAATATCTACCTGGGGGAAGTAAGTGGAGATACCCTGAGAGGCAGGTCAGAAACCAAGATAATGAAAACTTTCAAAATTCCCATTTAAAAACCGAAACCACGCCTTCTCCTGTAAGTAAAACATCAGAAATCTCCTTGTCTTCTTCTTGGTCAGCTCTGCCATCCTTAATCTGGAAACCCTCAGGCTGATACCTGAAACTCCTGTCCCTTCCATAGCTTAACTCATTAAATGGCACTGTTTATATTACAACAACAAAAACAGAGTGGAACAAAGAAAAGTTGGTATTGCAAAATAAACCAACCCCATATATCGGGAGCAAAATTTTTCTCCGCTAACTAAGGAAATTAAAGAATCCCTTGACCCCATCCAGCAGGCACTGGAAATGATAATGCTGCCTCCCCTCGGCTCGCCTCCCCGCCCCACCCCCCACAAAAATAAATCATGACTAACTACTAAATTTGAAATGGAAAAAAAAAAGAGAGAGAAAGAAAGAACTTGTGTTGCCTCCCGTAAGCTACAAGCACTACAAATAGGACTGACACCTTTCATCTTCTCACTCACAACAGCTGGTTTCTGAGGAATGGCCTCCAGGGCTGACAGGGTGACTGGGTGTGCTGGGGGCCATTAGCTGAGAAACAGCTGTTTCTCAGGTTTGCTGGGAAGGATATTTTAATCAGGGTCAGACTGAAATCCCTTAGTGCAGACTTGGGCCTAGACATTCCTCCATCGTAGCCAAAGGCAAAGCACATTAGGCATTAGGAAAACTCAAAACTCGAAACTAGTTGTTGCTTCAATTCCTCTGGGAGGAGACACAGTAGGGATAGAAACACTGCCAAGACTCAGCCCTCAGGTTTCAATGGGCTAATGCCTGGGTCTTCATAATAACTAGGAGACTGACTAGCTTTGTTTTGTATGTGTCAACTTAACCTTGCAGGCTGGTTACACACGATTTTCTTCACTGCCCTGATGAAAATAAGATGCTCCTAACCACCAATAAAGAGTTGGATCCACAGGGAGCAAGTACAGCTCAAATTCTGAAGCTCCCTGTTACCAGCTATAGCCCGTTTCTGAGCTTCAGATTCCTCATCTGTAAAATGGGAATGCTCTCTCTCTTTCTCCCCTCTTCTTTCTCTCTTTCTAGGTAAAATAGAATAATGCATATGTAGTGGGTTGATTCATGTCCTCCAATATTCATGTCAACCAGGAACCTCAGAATATGACCTTGTTTGGAAATAAGATCTTTGCAGATGCAATCAAATTGCATGTCATACAGGATTAGGTTGGGCCATAAATCCAATGACAAGTGATTTTAAAAAAGAAGGAGATTTTTTTTAATTTTTATTCTAGAAACATATAAACAACCTAAAATTTTCCCTTTTAACAACATTCAGTTATTCAGATAATCTTGTGGCTTCTCTTCTTACTTAAAACAAACAAACAGGATTGAACAACACAGTGAACCCTATTTTAAATGATGAACTATAGTTCATAGTACAATTATAAAAATACTCTTTCATGAATTGTAACAAATGTACCACACTAATACAAGGTGATAATAATAGGATGATATATGGATCTGTATTTCATTTTTTTAACTTTTTAAAAAATAATTTAAAATTATTTTTTTCTTATGCCCTGCTCCCCACACCTCCCAAATTTTCCCACATTAACAACATCCTTCGTTAGTGTGGTACATTCATTGCAATTAAGGAACACATTTTGGAGCATTGCCACTAAGCATGGATTAAAGTTTACCTTGTAGTTTACACTCTCTCCCACCCAATTCTGTAGTTTATGGCAAGATATATAATGGCTTGTATCTGTTGTTGCAATGTCATTCAGGACAATTCCCAAATCCCAAAAGTTCCCCCACATTACACCTGTTTTTCCCTCTCACTGCTCTCAGAACTTCCAGTGACCACTGCCTCCACTTCAATGATATAATTTCTTCCATTGGCAGGATCACAATAAATCTGTAGTAGAATACCAGTAAGTCTACTTTAGTCCATAGTTCATTCTCTAATCCTGAGGATTCTGGGATGGTGATGTCTACACCACCTCTAACTGAGAGGGGGCTGCAATCCAATAGGGTCGATGGATGGGGCTCTCTTGCTTGCAGTTGTAGCCTCTCTTGGCTCTTTCGTATCATAGTTGTCCATCATCCCCTCCTTGTTAATTGTCCTGGGTGAGTCCAATGAACTGGAAAGTAGGTGTTGCAACTCCATTGAGATTTGAGGCCAACAGGCACATGGAAAACCCAAAGATTTAAGTTTCTTGAATGGGCACCTACCAACTCTAGTACTAATTATAGGTTCAAATAGAAGAACAGAAGAGCCATGTGTAGGGGAACCACAGCTGAGTCCAACTCTGTCACACTGGAGAGCATAAATTTCAAAGTAGGGCCCAATGGCAAGGGACCAAACTTCTGAGCTATCTGCCCTCACTATAGTGTCTGGATGTCTCCATAACCCACAGGAGCCCCTCTATTTGGGGTAGTATCTACTTTGGCAGTCAGTGAGATCTTGCTGAGACCTGCATAAGCGTAACCTCTGGAATGACCGCCTGACTCACTTTGAAGTCTCTTAGCCATATAAACTCATTTGTTTTTACCTTTTCCCCCTTTTGGTCAAGATCTTTTTTTCTTTTTTTCCAGTTGCATTGCTTGTTGGTACTTGGTAGCAATCCCTTGGTGCCAAGGAGGCTCATCCCCAGGAGTCTTGTCCCATGCTGGGGGGAAGTTATTGCATTTATATGCTGAGGGAACTCTATATTTTATGTATGAATTTTCTGTAAACCTACAACTTTTCTAATAAAAAATAATGAAATAAATAATTAAAAAGAATATCTGGTTAAGAGCTTCCCAGGCAGAAGAACTGCATATTGAGAGACACTGAGGAAGGAACAAGTTTTATGTAGCTGGTATGCTTGAGGACTAAATCCAGGAGTGCAGAGAGCAGAGGAGGAGGAAGAGAAGATATTAGAGAGGCATTCAAGGGACAAATCATGTGGACCACGGGAGGGCTTCAGGTACTTGAAGTATGATGGAAAACCAATGGAGAATTTTGAGCAGGGCAGTGATATGACCTGACCTGTTTTAACAGGATTACTGGGTGTATGGTGGGGGGTGAGGTGGGCGTGGGGTTTGTGGAGAGGACTGGAAGCAAGGAGACAGGTTGAAAGCCACCAGAGTTGTCCACATGTGCTATGAAGGTAGATGGGTTTAGGGTGAGAGCAGAGGAAATCATGAAAGGCTGAATTCAGAGTAGGTTCTGAAGGGACAGTTGATAGGATTTTTGAGAGTTTGGATGTGGGATATGAGAGAAAGAAAGGCATCTAGGATGATTTCAAGTTTGAAGAATAAATGCTGGTGTTATTTAGTGAGAAGGGCAACACTTGGGGAGAAGCATGTTTGGGAGGGAATCAAGAGTTGGGTTTTCATTAATTCTGGAATGCCTATCGGGCATTGAAATGGAGGTTTCAAGTGGCGGGTTGGACATATAAGTCTAGAACTCAAGTTGTGGTGTTGGCTGGAAATGCAAATTTGGAATTCATCTGTATAGAGCTGGCTTTTAAAGGGCAGGACGAGATTGCCAAGTGAGTACAGATAGAGGAAAGTTGGAGGATGAAGCCTTGGGGCCCCACAGTGTACTGACATGGCCCTGTGGTGTGAATAAGCACATGCACCCTCTGATGACTTCATATTATTATGGCCTGGACCCCACATAATACCCCGCACCCTCAAAAGAAGATGGAAATCTGAGAAAGGCATAGACCCAATGGGTTCTGTAAGTTGTGAAGTACAGATGACTCATCAATGACCTTCATGACCCAGGTGGGATAGTGGTTATCCTTGACCAGTACTCTTCAAAACTCTCAATGCCACAAACAACAAGGAAACTCTGAGAAACTGTCACATATCAGAAGAGGCTAAGAAGGCATGATGATTATATGCCATGTGGTATCGTGGGTTGTATCCTGGAACGGAAAAAAGTCACTAGTAGAAAAAGACGTGAAAT
>JAQZBX010105528.1:0-10842 GCA_029593785.1 Cabassous unicinctus
CACACGATGGAATATTATGCAGCTGTAAGAAGAAATGAAGTCGTAAAGCATATGGCAACATGGATGAATCTGGAGGACATTATGCTGAGTGAAGCAAGCCAGACACAAAAGGACAAATACTGTATGAATGCGTTACTATGAACTAAATATATTGTGTAACATATTGTTTGATCCACACAAAAAAAAAAAAAAGAAAAGGAAACCATCAAAGATATTACACTAAAAAGTCCCTGAACTAAAGAAGATAAATTTTTAGATTGAAAAGGTTCCATGGGTGGCCAAAATGCTGAATAAAAAAGACTCACACCTAGGAAAAGGACTTAACCCTACTCACAGATGAATGCATTGCCGCTTCAATGTTTTAGTTAGTGTCATGGGGAAATTAAAAGAGTGATAACATGTTCATTGGCAACATGTTGGGAGACAGATGCTTTCTTATTAATTCTAGATAGAAGTGTTCACTGGTACAGCCTCTATAGAAGAAAATTCAGAAATAAATTTCAAAATTAAAAATGTACATGGGAAGCAGATGTGGCTCAAGCAACTGAGCTCCCACCTACCACATGGGAGGTCATGGGTTCGGTTCCCAGTGCCTCCTGGAGAAAATGAGCAAGACAATCAGCTGGCACGATGGGCTGGCATGGCGAGCTGGCACAAGAAGATGATGCAACAAGGAGACACAAAGAAGAAACACAATGAGAGACACAACAAAGCAGGGAGTGGAGGTGGCTCAAGCGATTGAGTGCCTCTTTCCCACAAGGAAGGTCCCAGGTTCAGTTCCTGGTGCCTCCTAAAGAGAAGACGAGCAGACACAGAGAGCACACAGCGAATGGACACAGAGAGGAGACAGCGAGCACAAACAACAAGGAGGGGTAGTAAATAAATAAAAATAAATCTTAAAAAAAAAAAAGTACATACCCTTTGATTCAGCAATTCCACTTCTAGAATTTATCCTACAGAGACAAAAGATTGGAAACAACTTAAATGCTCCTCAATAGTAGACTGATTAAATAAATTGTGGTATATCCAATCAGGGGAATACAATACAACCTGAAAAAGGAATGATAAAATTCTTTGTGGGTTGATATGAAATAATCTCCAGGATAAACTATTAAGTGAATAAAGCAAGATACAGAGGAGTGTTTAAAAAGAAAAGGGAAAAAAATAAATAAATAACCTACACCAAACCACAGTATTATATAAATTCAGAACACCAGAGTGAGAAAAAAATCCCTAACAGTTTCTGGAAAGAGAAAAAAAAAACAATTCACATTCAATCAGGAATCACAATGGCATCAGGCCTTGTGTTGGTTTGAAGCTGTACGGACCCCAGAAAAATCATATTCTTAAAGCTAATCCATTCCTATGGGTGTAAACCTTTTGTAAGTAGGATCTTTTCATAAGGTTACTTCAATTAAGGCATGGCCCAGGTTGGGTCTTAATTCTCTTACTGAAGCCCTTTATAAATGGGATGAATATGGAGAGAGATAGAGAAAGAGAGAGCCATGGAAGCAAGAAGAGCAAGATGCTAGAAGCAAGTAAACCCGGGAGAGAAGGGAAAGACCAGCAGATACCACCATGTGCCTTGCCATGAGTCCAGGATCGCCGGCAGCTGGTCTTCAGGAAGAAAGAATTGTCTTGACAATGACTTGATGAGGACATTTTCACAGCCTCAGAATTGTAAGCTTGTAAACTAATAAATCCCCATTGTAAAAGCCAACCCATTTCTGGTATATTGCATTTTGGCAGCTTAGCAGACTAGAACGGATCTTTTAGAGCAATTCTGGAAATAAGACAACAGGAGCCATGCCTTCAAAATTCTGAAGGAAAATGATTTCCAAACCAGAACTGTAAACTCAGCCAAATTGCCAAATAAGTGTGGAGCTGGAATCAAGACATTTTCCAATAAATCAGATCACAAATAATTTGTCTCCTATCACTCTTACTCAGAAAATTACTGGAAGATATGTTCCACCAAAATAAGGGCATTAAACCAAGAAAGAACAAGCTATGGGATCTAGGATTCAACCCAGAAGAGAGATGAGGTGAATTCCCAGGATGTGAGTTAAGAAAGGCGCCAGGATGGCAGCTGGGCAGAAGCCTAATGAGCAATCTGTTCAGGTTAGCGCAGGAAGAAGCAAGGGTGCAGGAGGGAATGTTTCCAAGAAATAAACAAGAAATGAAAGAAAGTGGAACTGATGGGACACTTCAGGTTCCAGAACTGCCAAGAGGATTGTTAGAGCTCTGGCAGAACGTCTGGACACGAATTGGTGATTGTGCACACAGAAAATTAAACAAGCAAATGAAAATAAGAGCAGTTGTTACCTCAAAAAAAATTTTTTTTAAGTTATACAGGAAGAATATGTAATCCTAGTATAGCAAGTGGTTCAACTATGAATAATATTCACATAGTCATAATAATGTAAATGTTGAATACTGACAAACAAAATATTGAAATTTGTAATTATATTGGAAAGTTCTGGAGTGAAATATATGTGAGAGTAGGGGCACAACAAGTGGGCTAGAGCATCATCTCCCCGTAGGATATCTATACAGAATGTTAAATTTAAGTCAAGAAGTCACACTATCGGCACATTATTTAGCCAGACAGAGGTAAACCAGATGAGCAGCTAAAAGAGTTAAAGGTAGTTGGCTCTGAGTAGTGGGAATCAGAGCACAGTGAATAGGGGTTGGAAGATGACAGAAATTTTTCATGATAAGTCTTGTGGTTCTATTAGATTTTTAGAACTATATACAGCATTATATCCATAAAATATGATATTTTAAAAACTAACAAGAAATCCTTTATCATCTCTCATTTAACCTATTTTAGAAAACTGAAATACAGAAAAAGATTTGCCTACAATCACACAGCCTAGGAATCCTGAGTCTCAAACCAGTCCTCTTTCCAGGCTCTGTTGTGTGTGTGCGTGTGTGCGTGTGTGTGTGTGTGTGTGAGAGTATGTGGGTATTCCTTATTTAGGAACTGGCCCCCTGGATATGGGACTGATTTCCTGTCCCAATGCAAAACCAAAAAACCATTTAGGGCCATTCAGCACCCTTGGGATTTTTGGCTTCTGGTTCCTAATAAACATGTATACTCAAGTCCAAACAGGAGCTAATTATATCTAGCTCTGCCTTGCCATCCCATCAAAGACAAATTCTCAAAGTTCGACCACCTACAAGTATCTTCCAGTGGATTTCACTGTTTTTTACTCCATACAAGCAGCACAAGTTATTTCAGGTTTGTATCCCTAAAGAATTTCTCCCTGCTATCTTTCCCAGTGGGTTCTAAGTGATCCTTAATATTTATTACTTCACGTGTGGATAGAGTTCATCTCCCCACCCCATGCCCCAGGAAGGCCACCATTTCTGGAATTGTATGGGTTTCTATATATGGAGTATAACGTAAGCCTCAGAGCCTCCCTATGATTCTGTCCTCTGGAACCATCCAATGAAACTCAACTCACATAGTGAAACTCCTAATTTAAAAAATGGGCAAAGGGCCCTTTGACTCATGGTAAGTAATTGTGAATGAGGTCCAAAAGGAACTGAGCTACACAGAATTTCACATTATCTTATAGGAGGATTCATGTGTTTGTGCATGTGCTTAAAAATACACTGCTTCTAAGAAGGTTAAGATGGGATACGTTTTGGTAAAAATCCTGACAGACAGGGCCTTCTGAGTATCTTGAAAGTTATATAGCTAGATACTTCCGTGGTATATAAATGTATCCTTATTGCCATAGGTATATTTTCTGGATAGAGAGACGCCCATGCAGTAGCTAACAAAATATCAAACTTTCCTCCTGGGGAAGTCCTGTTACTTTCTCAAATAAGAACGCAAAAAGTTCTGGAATATATAAACCTGCCTAATAAAAGAAAACAGGCCAACAAGCCAAGACCTTGTTCTTAAGGCTTGCACGTACAAACCTTATTCCTGTATTAATGAAACTAAGCCTAAGTATAATTAATGCCTAAGAGTTACCTCCTGAAAACCTCCTTGTTACTCAAATGTGGCCTCTCTCTAAGCTAAACTCTGCAAATAAACTCACCACATTACCCTGGACATGGGACATAACTCCCAGGAGTGAGCCTCCCTGGCACTGAGAGATTATTACCAAGCGTTAATCAGTAATGCATTTGGAGAAAGACCTTGACCAAAAGGGGGAAATATTAAATAAAACAATTTTAATGGCTAAGAGATTTCAAAGTGAGTCAGGAGGTCATTCTAGAAGTTACACTTAATGCAGAGCTCAACCAGATTTCACAAACTGCTACAGTTAACACAGTTAACAAAGCTTCAAACAAAAGTGCTCCTGAGGGCCCAAAGGCCATCCAGACACCATAGGCAAGCCATACAGCCTCATGAAATCAGCACCCCCTTGGTGGGCCCTATCTGGGAATACATGAAAATCTATTTCCCCAAATGATAGTTATACTCATTTATAAATCCCCTAATCATGATTCTTCTACTCCTTTTATCTGAACCTATAATTTTCAATTTACTTGTTAAGTATATTTCTCAGAGACTTAAAATCTTCTGATTGTTCATATGCCAGCTGAGCCCTGAACCCAGTAGATATGCGGCCAACTCCTACCCTCCAGTTCTTCAGGCTTGCCCTGATAACTAGCAAAACGATGATGATGGACCAGCCCCACCCCAAAAGCAAGGAGTATCTTCAACTGCAAGCAAAACAATCCCATTCTGCTGCCCTATAATATTTACGTTCCTTCTCAGCCTGAAGCAATCAGAGCGGACATCGTCCCAAATCCCTCAAGATTGAGGAATGAACAAAAATGGGGGGAGGGGGGGAGGGCTGTAACCACTGACCAAAGCAGATTTATTGTTATTATAGTTATTGTCTTGTGTTAACTGAGTAACTTGTAACATTGAAATAAAAAATAAAAATTTTTATTAAAAAAAATACACCACTTCAACCTATCCCAGGGATAGAACAGGTGAATTTACTCTAGTCTACCTTTTGAAAATCTGTTAGATTCATGAAGCAGACAAGGCCATCTTAAAATGCTGGTTTAGGAAAATGCCAGAACAAATAGGCAAATCTCAGAGCACAGACTTAAAAGTGTTTTCACATCTTGTGCCTATTAATAACCCAATCTCTACCTGGGCCTAGACTGTCCACAGTAGGGAGAGCCAGAGAATTTAAATTCTCTTATCATGTTGACAAATTCTGCTATTTAAAGTAGCTGCTAGTAACTTGTGCATCTCAAGAAGACATGCTTTTCAGTCTGGTCTTGCTAATTCATTTGTTTAAATACACTCCCTCCTTCAGACTGCATTTTAGTGATATTTAAATCTTTTGGAAATATCATCTGGAAAACATTTTCCTTCCCCCCCACACCCCTTTTTCCATCTGAATCTATCAAGTCACTCTCATTAAATTCTTGGCTGGCATTAGCCTTTATATCTGTTTCCACTTCACCAATACAAGTTAAAAAGCAAATCTTTTAAAACCAAAATAACTCTCCAAAACCCTGCCTTCAGCCTTGTCTAATAGGCAAGGAGACGGAAAAGGACACTGGGCAGTTTCCTCAGACAGAACTTCACAAAGCAATTTCACCATGTTTTCAAGAGTTGTGACTTTACTGAACATGCAAGTCAGGTAAGGGAAAAAATACAAATTTTTTTATCTTGTCTGTTAAGGTTGATACTGCCCTTTTATACTCAAATCCATTACTTTGTTCTTTGGTATCCCAAATATTTAATAAAAATTGGCACAAAGGAAGCTACATGAGGGTCCTCTCCTAGCACATGGAGTAAGATTCCCCTCTGAAAGTAAGACTTATAAGGAAAATAAGAATAAGAAGCCACTCACCCTAGGAAACTCACCCTAAGAAATGGGCCAAAAATGGGCTAAAAAGATTTGGGGAGAAAACCCAAGAAAAATTAAGATGACTGGGGTGTCTCTTCATGTAGCTTCTCCATGGCAAGTGCCCACAGAAGAGGGAACTATCTGACAGACTCTTCATCTTAGCACCTGGCACGGAGAGGCTCTCAATAAAAATGGCCACAAGCAGTCAGAAGCCTAGACCTCTCACGATGCTACTACAGTCAGCCCAATACCACAAAAACATTTTCTGTTCTTTACGCAGTTCTGTACCAAAAATGTTCCTCTTGATGTGCCTAAGTGCTTGGGGTTGCTCCATCTTCACCCCATTCTTCCACCCACTGCATTCACCGCCATATTCCAGATCGGTTCACATTTTTACAAGCTGCGATAGATCAGTGGTTCCCAACTTTGGTTCATGTTAGAATCACCTGGGGAGATTTTAAAACGTATGATACCCAGGCTATATACCCCAGAACAACTAAATCAAAATCAATAAGGATAGGACCCTGGTATCGATATTTTTTAAAAGGTCCTCAGATTATTCCAATGCACAGCGAAGCTTGCGAATCAGCGTTCAGTTGCCTGTCTATCATCAAAGAACACTGCCCAACACCTTTACTCCTCAACAGTCCCCAGGGCTGCTACCCTTTTTTCTTTCCTCCTGAAAGAACTTTATGGTCTACTCCCCAGACACTTCACTCTTACTGTTCCTCAATCCTCACATGAATAAACTCCCAACCTCTCCACATTCTCCAAGGCAGCAAAGTTATGCAAAAAAAAAAAAAGTGAAGCTCATTTTTATAGATGGCAACTCCTACAGGCCATAGTTTACTGCTTCTGAATCGGAACTGGTGTTAAAGTCATCTTAAATGGATCTGCTTTTTATTCCTTCAGACATTTATTAGCAGTTTAGAGTGTTCAGAAGTTTCTCCACTTAAGGAAAGCTCTAGAAATTTCTAGAATGCAGCATTCCCTGAGACAGAAATAGGAACACAATGTGAGAAGATTTTCATGGAGTTTACCTTCCACTACCTTCTAGAAGGACCTTTAATAAGATTGTATTTTTTTAAAAATCAAATGCACTGATGAAGCAGAAAAATGAGCTTGTATATATGTTCCTGTGACTGCAAATCAGCACACAGGGATACCGATCAACCTCTGATCCTGACTGTGGACCAGAGGCAAATACACAGGCAGAATGGTAAAACGCAGATATGGCAAATACGTGATCAAAGTGCCACCACTTCCCCTCAGAAACCCCAGCAGACGTGGCTTAATCATTCCAGCACTCCACGTACCCCTACAAATCGAGTGGAGATGAACCTATTCGATGGAAGGCATGAACCTTTTAATGTAAACAAACACTAACCAAAAGAACAAAAACTAAATTTGGGTTTAAGCACTGGCTTTGCCATTTTCTAGCTGTGTGCCTTGGTTTCATCTCTAAATTATCAATAATGATGTCTATCTTGCATCCATGACAGGACTTGAAGCTAGTGCCCAGAACAGAAGCTGGGAGCTTGTCCCAGGAGCTGCCTCTCCTTTGTCTCCCACCTCATCTTCTGAACACCCCAGAGAGCAAGGAACTGCATTTACGGTTCTTGGCTAAGGACACTGGAAAAGCACCAGCAGTTCACCTTCTTAGACCCTCAAATTCCCCAAGTCCTTCCTTCCATCTTCTGCCAGCCCCTTATTCCCAAGTCAGAAGCTCTTGAGTAAAGATGCTGAGTGCAGGAATTACCTTTTCTACTTTGCAAACGGACATCTGTTTTTATAATGTAGTAATTATCTGTACTACATTTGTTAAATTAGAAACACTGGATTCATTTTAGGGTGTGACTCTCCCTAAATTCTTTGTAGTTATAGATCAGGCCATATTGTAAGACTTTGTCCTCTTTACCTCTGTGAAGTATTATATTAAAAAAAGAAAAAAGAAAAAAAGAAAGAAAGAAAAAATCTAAATGTTTTGGTTGGAATACAGCACACAACATACAGAATTTGAGGTCAAAGCATTAAAATGAGTTAAAGTGAATTAAGCTCCTACGATCAGCCTCTGCTTCTTCTGGAAGAACTGTATACTTTTGGATCCAACACATTCAGCTTACACATCAGAGGTGGGAATAAACATTTCAGCAGCACATATTTTTGGAGAATTATCTTAAATACAACAATGACAGAGTCAAAAATACCCTCTGATCCCAGAAGCTATGCAACCATTAGTTCAGAATGTGCTGTTTTACTAAGGAGACATTCCTGTAAAAACTATGCAGAACACATGATCAGAAATGATGGTATCAGCCCAAAAGAGAGGCGTACCTTCAACCGCAAAACAATTCCATTCCTCTGCCCCATAACATCTACACCCCTTCTCAGCCTGGAACTGTCATAGTGGACATTGTCCTAAATCCCACAAGACTGAGGAATGAACAAATATAAGAGGGGAGTGTAACTAAAGCAGATTTATTGTTATTGTAGATGTTGTCTTGTGTTAACTGAGTAACAGGTAACATTGATATAAAAATAAATATATTTTTTGAGGTACCGGGGCCAGGGACTGAACCCAGGACCCCGTATGTGTGAAGCTGGCACCTCATGGGCTTCCCTGAGTTGCTTCTCCCACCTGTTTCGCTTGTTGTTTGTTTTTGTTTTTTCAGGAGGCACGAAGGGAACCCAGGACCTCCCATGTGGGAGGGAGGTGCTCAACTCCTTGAGCTACATCTGCTCCCTAAATAAATTTTTAAGAAAAAAAAAAAAAGAAATGATGGTATGCTACCCTACCCTTTTTATGAACAAAACATTAAAATAATTGTTTATTTTGTCTTCCGTGGTTAGCTGTTCACTGCTTATTTAAATGAGCCAATCAAATACAGATTACACTGCCAAGATCAAAGTCTCCTGCTTGCCTGTGATGGAATGTCAAGTAAAATGAAACGCCTTTGATTCTGCTGAAAATGCTTGTTTTGCAAAATCAATTAAAAATAGCTTTGCCTTGCTATGATTGCACTTTCCTTTTTTAAAAACTAAACTTACCCATAAGACTTTTCACTTTTATTTGCACCAATGTTTCTACCAGTGTAAAAAATACCTTATATTTTCTTTTTCTTTCTAGACCTTCAAAGTACTTTCCCAGGTCATTTCATGTGCCATTTACTTCATAGGCAGGAAGAAGCGTGTTTCCCCAACGAACGTCCCTTTGCCTTCAAATCCATCTTTATTCGTGAGTTGCGCAAGTGGTAATGACGATTCCGTGAAGAACTGTGACCACATATTTCACACAGTGTGACATGATGTCGACAGGGCATAGCTTCATTCCGGATGGATTCCTCCCATCACGGCTGGGTGTACGTGCAGGGTGCAAATGACACCGCATCACGACCTTCACACGGGGTTAGGCGTTTCAGCTCCTACAGTGGGCTCCCGCCAGGGCGGCACCACAGGGCCATTTCCTAGGTCTCCCGCCCCCACCCCGAATTTGGCAGTGATAACGCACACACATTTCTGAACAAACTATGTGGAAAATGTGACCAGAGTGAACCGATTGAACCTTCTACATGAACAAAATATTAAAAATCTGTGTTTGTTTAGGCTGTTACTGGTTACCTGTTCACTGCTTATTCAATTGAGCCAATCAAATACAGAGTACACTGGCAGAGCCAAAGTCCCACTCCTTCCCCCAACGTGCGCAGCGCTCTGGTGGCTGAAATCCCAGAATTGGGTTTGACTCTGACCACGAGCTCTGCATTGCGCTGACCTGGACAAGGTGCCGGACTCAAGAACCTCGTCGGAGATGCTTAGGATCTCCGCGACCCTCCTTTAAGGACATGCCCCTCCGACCTAGGCCCACCAAAATGCGCCTGCAGACACACCCGGGGCAGGGCGCGCCATCGATCTCCGGAACGAATGTCATCAGTTCGGCCCCAAAAAGCAGTAACTAGAAACTACCTTAACCTCCAACGAGCCTGGAGCTCCGGCCGTGCCCCCTCCGTTCTGGTACCCCGAACCCCGCGCCCGCATCCTCCGCTGTGCCCCCCACCTACCCACGTCACCTAAGAAGGAGTCGTCCCGGGCCCGCGACTCCATGCTCTCGCCGGCCGGGCGCCCCGAGCTCCAAGCCCCTCGACTCCCGGTGCCCCGGACCAGGGCCGGGCGGGGCGGGCGCTGGCGCCAATGGGCTCCGGGGCAGGGCGGGCGGCAGAGGCGCCCGGCGAGCGCTGGGAGATGTAGTTCCCGCCGCAGCTCTTGGCGCCGCGTCGCTGTCGCCGGCGAGCACACTGCGCGGTGGCGGCCCGCAGCCCTTGGAGGGGTACGGGTGCCTAAAATTGTGTTGGGTGCTAAAACTCACCCCGATCGTTTGCATTTATCGAACTCCGAGAAATCCCCCAAGTCCCATTTTGCTTTAAACTTTCAAGACGCACTTCCTACCCGAGCAGGTATTAACCAATCCGCCTTCCTTTAACCTTGTGCGCTACATCATGCATCTCAGATACGTTTTTTAACAACTCATTTCCAAGGCTCTGGGGACAGTTTTTGTTTGTTTGTTTGTTTGTTTTCCCAATCCAATTCCCCTTTCCCCCCAAGATTCTCAGCAGGTTAAAGAGTTGGGGTGCGGCGTAGCGGAAATGGAGACGCCGTCCCAAGTAAACAATTGAGTGAGCGAATTTTGCAAAGTTCAGCCGAAGTTCGCTGCAGCCTCATCACTAGGTTCCTCACCCACCCTGACCCGTGTTTAAACCTAAAGCTAGTTCGGGCTTGAAATTAAAGATAACAGGAATATTCCAGTTTGCAAATGGGTCAGGAGTAAACAGAGCAGACGCACCATGCGTGGCTTCTCTGATAGCTGTAATCTTTATCTCCAGTCGGGAGGACAGGCGCTGTGTTTCGGAGGGATTTGGACAGTATCTGTTCGCAATCCAAAACTCTGGGGAATTCAAAACCCAATAACTAGGAATGAAATTTCAAGCCTTTTAGCAATGTGTTTGTACCTTTT
>JAQZBX010105529.1:0-10842 GCA_029593785.1 Cabassous unicinctus
AAAAAGCTGGTTATGCCTACTATAACTCTTTTTTTTAAAAAAACAATTTATTGAAATATATCATTCATACATGAACATACATAAAATATAAAGGTTCAGTAAACATTGTGAACTTACAAAATAGACATGCATAACATCATACAGGGCTTCCACACATCACCCCCCCCCTCCAAATCCCCTGCATTGTTGTGAAACATTTGCTAACAAATCATGAAAGAGCATCGTCAAAGTATTACTACTAACTATAGTCTGTATCTTTCTCCCCTATACATTTTTTTAAAAGGATTTATTTATTTATTTACTTTTATCCATTTTTTGCCCTCCCCCGTTTTTGCTGTTTCTGTGTCCATTCGCTGGGTGACTTTGTGTCCGTTTCCTGCCCTCTCTTCTCATCCTCCTCCTGTCTTCACTGGGATTCGATCCTCAGAACCTCCGATGTGGGAGAGAGGCATCCTACCACCTGCACCACCTTAGTTCCTAGTTTTTGGGTGTGTCTCATCTTGGCTCTCCCTTGTGTCACTCTCCTGTTACATCATCATCTTGCTGCATGGCTCGCGGGGCCTGGTGGTACACCCACGCATGGGGCCTGGTGGGCCATGCGCCTTCTATATTTTTCTTTTTTTAATTTTTATCGGGAGGTCCCGGGGATCAAACCCAGGTCCCTCCATATGGGAGACGGATGGCCAACCACCCGAGCCACATCCGTCCCCCTGTTATATCTCTTAAGGTTGACCAAAGATACCCAAAGTTACAGTCTTTTCCCATACAGGATGGTCATATAATAAATCAGGCTTAGTTTATCACCAGCATTCCAAAAACCAGACCTAGGGAGAAAAACTTGGTCTGGGGACACATGCATGGTTTCTAATATAGCGAATGTTTAGCCTACCCTGATTATCACAAAATCAGGATGGGAAGAATATTTGCACTACTATAACTCTTAACTCTTAGGATATTCTGGTCACCTTCAAAATTATTTGGGATCAGTGTAAGTAAACTCACAGTTTTCTATTCCTTTCGTAGCTAGTGGGTGAAGTGTGCATAACTTCGGAATCTTCTGCATGTGACAATGTCTAGTATCATGGCAGTTTTCTGATAGGAGTGTTTGCAAGTGATTGTGGGTCACTAGACCTTAAAAACAAAACAAAACAACAATTTAAATAAGGTGAGCTGAAAGCTACTATTCTAATGTAGTAGCAATAACCTAGCTGAAGAATTTTAAAAATTTCTTCAATACTATTGTAAAGAAAAACAGAATGAACTTTGTTCATATATTGAAATTTTTAAGGTTTTAAAATTCCATCAGGCTGTCAGAATTCTTTCTCCCCGTCCCAGGTTCTTCTCTGTCTTTTCATAGCCATCATTTCCTTTAAAATCTGACTTACAGCTCTTCCTTAAAGAAGTCTTCCATCGTTAACAAATCTTCTATGCTATTCTCTTGCATACTGCTATATAACTTACTATCCAGTTTGTAGTCTCATAATGAGTTGATTTTACATTAAAATACAAAGATATTTCTGTCATGACCATGATGACCCAGACACACACAGAAGGTGGCTGTGGGCCATGAAAGAGAACACCTGATTATAATTCATATAAACATTTATCTGTTTTTTAAAATATATCCTTGGTTTTGTACTGTACATATTATTAATGGCTTTGTTATTTTAATTAATCAGTTGTCTAGTCTAAGTTTCAGTTCCAGATATGTAAGTGAGTAAGAGTCATACTGACCTTAGCTTCAAATCAAACAGACCAATGAGAAGTGAAACAACCTTTCTTAGATCAAACAATGCATTCCTAAGTTAATGCTGTTAAGGCTTTTTTTTTTTTTCCCTGCTACAAATGTGGCTGGCTGCTCATTCTCTCACAGTGACCTTTACCTTGGCCTGGGGTCAGCTGGTATGATGGCTCTTTGTGCAAATATTTTCTCAACCTTCACTTTGTCACAAGTAGCTAAGCCTTATCCCATGAATAACAGATTTATGATTTTCCTAGCATTAGGGAAGTGACTAGGATACTAACTTGTTCCAGCTGTGTTTCCTGGATTTGGTTCTTCAGGAGCTGGCCTTTCTGAGCAAGAAGAAAATGAATTGGCCAGTTGAAGTGTAAGTAGAGTTGTAAAAGATTTGTACTGGTCTGGCCCCGAGTAAGACATAAAAATAGGTGGAGAGCTCCTGGAATTCTTTAGTCTTTAGATGATCCTAATGTTAAGTGTGGCCAAGTCATGGGCCACCTAGCTGCCATGTGACACACAGAGAAACTGGCGCTTAGAGAGATAGAGGGACTTGCTAAAAAACTGTCTCCCAGTTTTGAATTTAATACATACTTTCTGGCTCCAAGTTTCATGTCCCTTCCATTCCATTGTGGAACCTATTATATTCAGTGAAAAGAGCAGATTCTTAATGGGGTTAAATTAACTACTTTCTAGACAGAATATCTTTACCAAAATTAGAAGTAGAAATTACTTACTGCATTTTCTGAATGTTACAATTATTTAAAACAATGCTAAGATATTACTTCCTTCACTTTCTGCCTTCTGAGATATTTGACTCTTTTCTCAAATGCTGTGAAAACAAGGAACCTCCACAAAACACTAATGTAAAAAACTATATCTGTTGGCATCATAAAAAATATATGTTTGTATATTTTAGTTGTCATTTGCTAAAGTATATTCTACCTTAGATGAGAAGCTTCTAGAGTTAAAAGGGCCCAAATTGCTTATTTAGTCTAGAGATGCTGAATCTTGGGCTGTGTGTAAAAGAATTATAGGATTTGGATTAGTTAAGTGGAAAAAGATCATTCTAGGTGAGAGAGAAGCTTGAATAGAATTGTGTTGGGGACGACTTTAAGAAACACTGACTGAGTGGAGTTAAGCAATTTATGCAATTAATGGGGCCTTGAGTGCTAGTCTTGGGATTTGAACATAATTTGAGGGAAATAAAGACTCAGTATTGGCTAAGTTTGAGTAAGGAAGGGATTTTTTAAAAAGTGCTTTTGTAAGATTATCGTGTAGGAAATGTAGAATGAATAAAAGGCTGGAATAATGTCTGAAAGCAGTTGTAATAAAGGAGTTGTAATAATGTGACATAAGAAGGAAGCTTGGGGCTTAAACTTTCCCATGAAAGAGAGATAAGAGAGGAAATGACACTATAGATTTTGGGGAGTTGAGTTGCTAGTGGTGGAGGATGTCAGGCTAAGATGAATACAGTTATTGAAGTAGGTTTTGGTGTGTTGAATAAGGGTTTGTGACTGGTATGGAGCATTCATGGAGGACAGTAAAGAGAGAGAGCCTGGGATCAGATTATAGAGTTTCAAAAATTAGAAAAATGAGTTTTCAATATGATGTATCAGTCATGACAAGTTATAGAGCAGTAAAAATAAAAATGGTGTTTTAGAAATATTAATTTGAGGAAATGTGATTTAAGGAAATCCATTTAGGAAATTTATTATGATTTTAGGACCCTGATAGCAGTAATAGGGTTTGAGAGAGGAAGGGCATGAGATACTGGATGAAGTCAATGAATTAAGGATGAATCTAAGGTATAGGTTCTCAAACTTGAGTTTGTATTAGATCATCTGAGTTTGTTAAAAATTCCCAGATGACACCCTTAGAGGTTCTGATTTTGTAAGGATGGATAGAGTGCAGAAATCTGTATCTTTAAAGGCATCATAGGCAATTCTGATAGAAGTAGTAAACAAAAGTTCCTAGCCAGGGAAAGATACAAGGATAATCACAGGTGCAGAAATGGAAATAAGGGAGTAGTTTTGTGAAGCAAAATAGTGAGTTTGGTTTTGGACAAGTTGAGTTTGAGCCTAATATACTACAATGAGTTTAATGGTAGGGCATCTAAGTGGAAAGAGATGTCCTGTAAAAATAGATCTTTGTGTTGGATTGGAGTGCACTTGCCTGGCCTTGAGAGTGGACGGCGGATCACAGGAAGCAAGATGGAAGAAAAGCAAGAGCATGACGTTTTCTGCTGACTACTTTAGTTCAGAAACACAGGGGCAACTAATTTAGCTCAATGCAGCATCATTTCTGTTTCTCTTCTAAAAGAACATTGACATTTCTTGTTTTATTTTCTCAAATCGTAAAAAATGTACATAAATGTCTTTGGTACAGTCAAGCTGGTCTTGAGGTGGTACACAGTATTTTCAGCCACCATAGGGACCCATTCGAACTATTCAGTAGGGACACATTATAATAATTCATAAATAAATGAAGCAGTGCTAATCAATAGAGCAATAATCTGTGACAATATATCAGTGACTTATTAGGTCTTATGCCATCTACTCTGTATCTGTTTCAATTAGGCATTGATGACCATCTCCATTATGTTTTAAAGAATCTGATATATCCTCTTAAATAAGTTTATTCTTATTTCATGTTTTGTGGCACTCAGCTATTCAGATAATTTTTGAATTTCTCAAAAATTCATTCTAATTTCTCTTAATGTAGAAAACAAATCAATTGCTGTGTTGTACCATTTAAAAGTACCTGGCTGTGTAAAACAGCTCTGGTCTCTAAATCAAATAAGTAGTGGCATTGTGCTTCAACCCCAAAATATGGATCGCTGTGATAAAAGAAGTTTATTCTGTTCTATTCAGAGATGAAGAAAAAAAGCCTGGTAGTTCTTCTTTTGGTTTTGCTGCAGACTTATAAAATGTTAAGCAAGTCAATTCACCTTTGGATACGCTGGATATCTTTGAAACTGCATCATCTGAGTGAAAGAAGCCTAATGTAAAGTGATTCATTTCTTAACTACATTCAGAAATGCTATGGGCCAAATTGAATCCCTTGAAACTTAACCTATATACAGTTTCCTGCATATGAGCCAATTGTGTTTCAAACAGTTTCCTGCATATGAGCCAAATGTGTTTCAAAGGTTTATGTGTAAGGCATCTGTTTGGAACTCAGAACACATTTTCCCCTCATTGAAACAATTTAAAAAATGTTGGCTAAGTTCCCAGACAAGTTCATAGGCCTTTTTTAACCCAATATAAACCTTAAGAATGAACTGTACAGTTTCACTTTATTAAGTTGATATTTTTTCCTAGGGAAAATCAAATCCAAATCAGTTTGAAAGAAATGTTATTGTTTTGTAGCTGGGTTAGGGTCTTCTCAGAGGAGATCAGAGTTCAAGCTGGAAACTTGTAATTTATTAATCATAAATTTGCGAACAGACCACTCTCCCCACCTGCCCTTAATAAATGTACATTTCTAGGTTATTTATTCCTTAAGTGATTGCTATTTCATAAAGGTGGCCCCAGTTTCCCATTCTTCCTCTTCTTTACTTCCTCTCCTTCTTCATCTCTCCTCAACTGAGGATCGTTAGTAAGTGCTTGCTCATAAATTAGGACTTGCTTGTAACAGGTTTAGCCATAAAATGGCCAGTGTTTCTGTGGTTTGTAACTCATGTTAAGTAATAGAGTTAATTACTTTTTGCCTTAAAAGAGACTGGTGAGGGCTTTTAATGTAAGGCTTATTTGGTAAATTATCTTTTATCTGGCAAGGATCATTGTTGTGGTACAGGGCAAAACTGAAATACCTACTATTTATCAATGAAAGATAATATTATATGAAATAATATTATAGCATTGTCTATTATATTGGAGTTTAATGCTTTGAAATTTGGTGAGTCATGTATAATAACTTATCTCTATTATAATTAACATGTTTTCTTCTTAATCCTTATTTTGTCTTGAATGGTCATACTTGCTGAAACAAAAGGAGCTTTCTGTATAAGAATGATTAAGGCTGTTTTAGGTTCAGTCTTCAGGAATGCCTTTCATTGATGGAATTGCTGTTGTTTTTAATTGAATCAAGGCTCTGGAACCTCTCATTCCTTTATTTAATCATTCGTTCAACAAATATTTGAGTATCTACTCTGTGCCTGTCTCTATTCTAGGTGTTTGGGGATGCTGCAATAACCAAACAAACACAGTCCTTTCCCATATGTATATTATATGCTTATTAGATGAGACAGAGAATAAATGATAATTAAGTAAATATATGTGTGTCTGGATATATTGTGGAGGTATAGTCAACTTTCTAACTCATTGGCTATGGGGTATAAGAGTCAAGGATATCAGCAAGCCTTTTGGTGTAAGCAACTTGAGGGATATAATTGCCTTTCCCTGATGTGGGAAAGACTGCAGGAGATGCAGGCTTGGGAGTGGGAGATATCAATAGTATGGTTTTTACATATTCAATTTCAGATACCCATTCCTATTCATATTGAGGTGTTGAATAGCTAGTTTAGGGGAGTTATCAGGGTTGAAGATGGAAATTTTGGAATTGTCAGTAGAGAGTCAATATAGAAAAAAAAAATGTCTAGGGTTTGACCCTGGAGCACTCCAACCTTGAGAGGTAGGGAGAGAAGGAATCAGCAAAGGAGACTAAAGGAGCAGGTGGTGAGCTTCAGGAAGAACCAAGATAGATGGTGCCCGCCAAAGCCAAGTTAAAAAAAAAAGTTCCAAGAAAAAGGGAATGATCAATTCTATTAAATGGTGCTGAGGTTCAACCAATATGAAAATTAACCATTGGCTCAAGGTCATTGGTGACCTTTGATGAGTTATTTTGTTGGATAGGTGGGGACTGAATCTTAAACGGGGTTGATTCAGGAATGAATTTGGAGAGGAATTAAAGCCGGGGTGTACAGACAGCTGACTAACAATGAGTTCTACAGGGCATGGTGGCAGGGTTTCAGGGGATAAGGAGGGTTGTCAGATGGGGCCAAATCGGGGAATATAGAGAGCTTTGTGAGGATGGGCATTGTGGGGGGCTTCTTTGACTTCTGGTGACTGATATAAAGTGAGATAAAGGTCACAATGGGTTTAGTCCTCATAGTCTTTAAAGTAAGTTTTGATACAAAACCTGTGAATGTTGAGGAATAGGGAAGGGTACTGTCTGGCCAAGAACATACAGAGCTCTAGGTTGCAGTCTTGACCTCTGCCAATAAAGTTGTTTCTTACAGGACATCTTGCTAAGGAATAGTCTTAGGAAACTAAGTTGTTCCAGTTTAACTGAGATTGAAATGTACCAAAAAGTCAAACTAAGACTGCCTAGTAAATATAAAGCCTGTATGTTTTTAATCAAGTTATGATTATAAAATAGACTATATTTTAGTGTGGCATGGAAATGCCCATTTAAAGAATAAATGAACGTTACAGGTTCTTTCCTGAGTAAATTTCTTCAGGCCTGAGATGATTTCAGATGTGAATAGTATTTTTCCTGTAAACTTATTCCTTTTCTCAGAACTTGTTTAAAATTCGACATTGCCACTTCAATTCATTAAGAATGGGGGGCTGCATTCTTCTTCATTTAGGGAATTTTTGCTGAGTGCTTTCCCCCAAAATAAAGTCATATTTAGAATGAAATAATGATCCAGTGTAATTATTCTGAATACTGTGTCAATTTTTCAACATTTCTGGGAACTCTAAACTGATTCATTTTTCAGTATCCATTTAATTTAGATGTTCAGAGTAGTGTTTATTCCTAAGACATCAGAATTTTTAATGACAGAATTTGAGTAGTTTCTTAAATCAAATTTATGTTACTTTCTGGGCGAATTTTGAAGAAACAGACATTTCTTTTACTATTAGAATTTGCTTGTATGCACAAATGCCTACTATTTTGTAAGCCAATTCTGTCTTAATTGTAATTCCAGAACACATTTTAAGTTATTCAGCAATAAATTATATAAGTTTTGGATTAATAATAGCCAGTCATATTCTATATATCTATATAATAAGTAAGTCTTTGTAGGACAGTGCAGTCATTGTTTTAGTTTGCCAAAGAGCTGCTAATGCAAAGTACCAGAAATGGGTTGGCTTTTTTCCCACCTTTTTATTATTTATTTATTTATTTAAAATAATTTTTTTTTTAATTTTTAAAGAAGCTGTAGATTACATAAATGTTACATAAGAAATATAGAGGATTCCCGTATCCCCCTCCCTCTCCCACACTTTCCCACATTAACAACATCTTTCACTAATGTGGTACATTTGTTACAATTGATGAACACGTATTGAAGCATTGCTATTAACCATATACTACAGTTTGAATTATTGTTTACACTCTGTCCCATACAATTTTATAGGTTATAACAAAATGTATAATGGCCTGTATCTGTCATTGCAGTGTCATTCAGGACAATTCCAATGTCCCAAAAATGCCCCCATATTATACCTTTTCTTCCCTCTCCCTCCCTTCAGAACCTCTGCTGGCCATTACCTTTATATCAATGATAAAAGTTCTTCCTTTGCTAGAATAATAATACGTCTATAGTAGTATAATAAGTCTACTTTAGTCCTTTGTTCATTCCCCAATCTTGAGGATTTGGGGATGGTGATGTCCACTCTGCTTCCAATTCTGAAGGGGCTTAGATTCCCATGGGGCAGATGGATGGAATTGTCTTGCTTGCAATTGCAGGCACTCTCTGTTCCTTGGGATGGGTGTTGTCCATCATCATCTCCTTGTTAGTTGTCCTAGGTGAGTCCAGTGAACTGGAGAGTAGGTGTTGCAACTCTGCTGAGATTCAGGGCTCAAATGGTACATAAATGGACCAAAGATAAGTCTCTGGGACATATATTTAACAAGTACAGTGCAAATTGTAGGCTCAAATAAAAGGGGCAGAAGAGCCATGTGTAGGGAAACTATCAATGAGTCTAACTCTGTTACACTGGAGATCATAAATTCCAAAATAAGTCCCACTGACAGAGTAAAAAATTCCTGAGTTTTTCCATCCTGCTGATAGTGTCTAGATGTCTCTATGCCCTCAGAAACCCCACTGTTTGAGGCACTGCTTACTGTGGCAGTCAATGAGATCCTGCTGAGACGTGCATAAGCATTACCTCTGGAATGACCTCCCAAATCACTTTGAAATCTCTTAGCCATAAAAATTCATTTATATTTAATATATTCCCCCTTTTCATCAAGGTATTTTTCTGGATGCGTTGCTAGTTGGTGCTTGATAATAATCCCTCAGTGCCAGGGAGGCTTGTCCCTGGAGTCATGTCCCACACCGGGGGTTAAAGTAGTCCATTTATATGCTGGGTTTGATTAGAGAGAGTCCGCATTTGAGCAACAAGAAGGCATTCAGGAGGTAACACTTAGGCATATATGATACTAGGTTTAGTCTCAATTTCACAAGAAAAGGTTCATAAGTACAATCATCAATATCAAGGGCCTGCCATAATGGTCTGCCTTCCTTCGCTAGGCACTGCCCTTGTACTCGGGGGATTCTTGCTGTTCTATTAGAGAATGTAGCAGGACTCCTCAGGATGGGAATTTAATATTCTTTCATTTATTGTGTGGGTCTCCACCCACCGAGACAATGCCCCATGAACACTTGAACATATTCATATGCCTTAGAGTCTTGCCTGAGGTACACCCCTACCCACACATCCCTGCATCACTGATACCCCACACCAGTGATTCTCCCCTGCCACAATTATGACTCTTCTGTGATCCAAAACCCTCTCCAGAAATGAAGGCAAAAAAAAACAAAAAATAACCAAATAAGTTTTATAAGAAAATGAAATAATAATAGTTTTAAAAATAACAAAATACAAAAAATGAAAAATTTAAATAATAAAATTTTTTTTAGACATTGTGTCTTTCATCACTATAAGATCTCTTGTCTTGTATGTACAGTGACAATTTCTTCCATATATTCCCCCAGTGTCTAATTTTTTACATTTTATTTTCAAAGAAGCTTTAGGTTACAGAAAAGTCACATAGGAAATATAGGGGATTCCCATATACCCAACGCCCTCCCCCTTTTTCACTCTCCCCTATTAATAGCATTTTAATATTACAATTAATGTTTAATGTTACAGTTGATGTATAAATATTGAAGCATTGCTGCTAACCATGGTCAATGGTTTACCTTATGGTTTACATTTTGCTCTGTACACTTTTATAGGATTTGATGAAATTTAAAATGGCCTGTATCAGTTACTGCAAGGATCATGCAGAAGAATTCTAATGCTCTGAAAGTACCCTGTGTTCCATCTAATCTACTCTTCCCTCTTCCTCCCCTTGGAACCTTTGGGAAGTTTCAGTTTTTGAAGAGTAAGATTCAAATTACTTGCAGTAATATTGAGGGCTTGACATATTGGTCTGTTTTCTTTTATTAGGCACTACCTATGTTCTCGACAGATTCTTGTCCCTCTAATCGAGAACACAACAGGACTCCCCAGGATGGGAGTTTAATATTTTCTTATGTATTGTGTGGATCACCACCCACTGAGATAACACGCTATGACAAGATGAACACTTACATATTCCACAGATGCATGCTGCATAACTCCCACACCCGATGCCCTAAACCAGTAACCCTCCCCAGCCATATTTGCCAAAAGAACATTCCCAACTTTGTAGTTTTAACCACAGACCTGCAAATCCTCGGAGTTCAACTGCTCCTTCCTCCAACCCTCCCCCCAGATCCATGGATAGTCCAACCAACCCCTCCACCCTACTCCCTCTCATAGACAAGCACTGCCAAACCTATCACATCACTGCACCACTTTCATGCCCAGCCACACTCTTCCACTTTATCATAGATTTTGCCCATATGGGCATCAGCTCACCACCGTCTACTCCCTTTCTGTCTCCTGTAAACTTATCTTCCAGACTCTAGCTATGTGAGTCTGCTCAATTTGCTTAAGTCATATCAGTGAAGTCATGTAATATTTGTCCTTCAATGCCTGGCTTACTTCATTCAACATAATGTCTCCAAGACTCATCCATGTTATCCCGTGTGTTAATACTGCATTCCTCCTTACAGCTGAGTAATATTCTATCGTGTGTGTGTGTGTGTGTGTGTGTGTGTGTGT
>JAQZBX010105530.1:0-10842 GCA_029593785.1 Cabassous unicinctus
TCATATGGTAAACGGGTGCACTATCCATTGCGCCACACCCGCTTCCTGCCGTGAGGTTGCTGCATCAGCCCACCGCACCGCTCAGGCCGGCGTGCCCTCACAAGGAGGCCTCGGGACGCGAACCCGGGCCTCCCACATGGCAAACGGGGGCTCCATCCACTGAGCCACACCCGCTTCCCTATGTCTGAACTCTTACTGCTATTCCGTCGGGCTGTGTGTCTGTCCTTGTGTCAGTGCCATGCTGTTTTGATCTAACTTTGCAATTACTTTTGAGCTTGGAAAGTGGGAGTCCCCCAACTGTTTTCCTTTCCCAGGATTTTTTGGCTTTTCGTGGCCCTCTGCCCTTCCGTATGAATTTGAGGATCAGCTTTTCCCTCCCTAAAGAAAGCTGTGGGAGTTTGATGGGGCTGCGTTAAATCTGTGGGTCACTTTGGGTGGAATTGACATCTGAACGATATTACGTCTTCTAACTCATGAGCACGGAGTGAGGGGTACTTTTTTAGTAAAAGTGTGTCCCAAATAGTGCCTGGGATATACTTATACTAAGAAATAACATGTCATGTCCTTGAAGTTCAAATGTAACGGGGCGTCCTGTATCTTACCTGGCAACCCTAGGAGACAGTTAGGAGGTCCCTGCATGGCACAGGGACAGAGGCTTATGGGGAGGGGGCTTCAAACAGCTTCCTCAGACAGACCTCTGGCTTTCCTGACCCCTGGCTCCCTAGGGCCCTCTCCGTCCATCCAGGGGCACCGTCCCTGGGCCTCCAACCTCAGGCTTCACCGTGATTATTAGCGAACTGAACACTCACTTATATAACACACTGTTCATGGCCGAGGAAAGATCCAGAAGCTGGCCTGGAAATGTTCAGAACGGCCAAACAGGAGAAGCTGTTCATTGGATCCTCTGAACAACCTAGGCAGTAGCTAGTATTATTACCACCCCCTCCCCACCCCATCTTACTCGTGGGGAAACTGAGGCACGGAGCAGTTAAGTAGCTTTCCTGGGGTCACTCAGCTCGTCGGTGGAGCTGCGCCCAAAGCGGGGCCGCAGCTCCAGAGGCTGGGTCCCTAAACCATCTCCCTGGCTGCCTCTTGTGATTCCCTCCCTGGAAATCCCCGAATCTGACTAATTCCCTTGAAATCCCCAAACTTGGCAGAGCCCTGTGTGCTGAGATGGCAGGATCAGGCTGGCCCAGAGCATTTAGGCAAAAGTACCCGTAGAGGCTGCGTGGTTTCCAGAGGTGGGCGTGGCAGGGGTCGAGTCCGCGCTTCCTCCCAGCCCTCCTCCCGGTTCCGCCGCTGTCCTTGGGCAGACTCTGTGCCTCGGTTTCCCCACCCGTGAGAAGCAGGAGTCACTGGTACCTATCTCAGGGCGGTTGTGGGGACAGGGCCAGCTTCGTGGGAGTGTGGCTTGGGCAGTTGCCCAGGACCCCTGCCTGGAGGGCCCCTGGCTCGGCCGAAGGCCCTGCTGTGGCCATCTTGAAATTCTTCATCATTTGTGAACAAGGGGCCCTGCATCTTCACTCTTCACTGGGCCCGGTAAATAACGTGGCCAGCCCTGAGTGGGAGGAAATGAGAAACTGCAGCCATTCAACCCCGAAATGGGCTTATTCACCCTTCTGAATCTTAAGTGTCTATTGCTCAACTGGATTTTTTTCATAAGCTATGAAAAACAGTTCCCAAGTTGAGATTACAACGTAAATTACGTATAGGTTCATTAAGCATAAATTAATAGAAAAGGAATCATGCCAAAGGGAAGTCGACTCTGGATAAGTCCCTTCTCCTCTCTGGGCTCTGGCTTCCTCCTCTGTTCGCTTGTGACTGCGGGTTGGGTACAGGGGCTGTTGGCCTGAACTTTGTAGGGCCAAGAGAATTTAAGCGTGCCCACCCCCCTACCAGACGAGGTCTTTGAAGAGATTTCAGTCTGCCCAGGCTGTCCTTCCAACATGCCTCTGGAAAACTCCTTCTTGAACGTCAAAGCCCCAGCTTCAATGTCCCTTGCTTCATGAAGCCGTTTGTGATGCCCTAGGCAGAGGCTTCACCCCTCCCTGAGCCCCAGGCCTATTTTTGCAGGAGGAAGTGTCTGGTGCAGGCTCTGTTTCCCCTACAATGGGGGATCCCTGGAGGCTTGGCAGGGAATTGAGACTACTCAGGGGCTCCACCTTTGCCAACTCAGAGGCAGACACAGCAGCATCCACACGAGTGAACTGATGAGTAAACAAGCATGTGGACAAGTAGGCTCTAATTTCAGGGCTTGGAATGGGTGCAGGAGGCTTCTGGCTCGTGGGTGGGGTCGGTCCTGGGAGGGGTAGCAGCGCAGGCTTTGCTTCTGAAGACTGGCCTGCCTGACGGGCCTGGCAGCCCCACGGTGGGTCCAATGGGCTCAAAGGCAGCTGCCCTGGGGCCCCAGGCACCTGTGCCAGGCCCAGTCCCACCCTCTTCCCGCCAGTGCAGCAAATCCCGAAATGGTTTGCATCAGGCTCCTGGCAGCTTTTACCGGCAGGGCAGCTGTCACCCCCACTCCCACTGGCCTGGCCCTGCCCGCAGGGAGCCTGCTCTCTCTTGGGTGCCAGGCTCCATGTCGGGGCGTGGGGGGTCCCAGAACTTGTATTTGGGTAGGAGAGAGCATGCTGAGGGGCTGGGGCCATTTCAGCTGGTTGTGGGGGGCTCGGATGGAGGGAGCCTTGGAGGCGAGAGCCGAGTTATCCACCGGCCTGGGGCGGGTGGGGGGTGGGGTGGGGGTCCCAGCCCACGCTAAGGCCTGGAGGTGGGACCTAGCCAGAAGAGAGTCCTAAAGCTGGTTCGGATTTTATCCTCATGCTGCAGAGGGGGAGACTGAGGCTGGAGGGCAGGCCACGTGCCCAGGGGCGCTGCCGGGAACAGGCAGGGCTGGGGATCGAACCCGAGTCCCGGGGGCGCCGACGGCTGGCGACCCGCCTGCTGGGCTCCGGGGAGCCCACCCGGCCCCGCCCCATCAGAGGCCCCGCCCCACCCGAGGCCCCGCCCAGGCCCCGCCCCGAGGCCCCGCCCCCGCGGCATGACCGGAAGTGCGCGGGGCCCCCAAGATGGCGCCCGAAACCCGGAAGTGAGCGGCGGCCGCTGCGGAGCTCGAAGAAGTGGAGGCGCCGCGGGCTCCGCGCCCGGCCGGACCCGGGTCCGAGGTGAGGCGCGCCTGGCGCGACCCCCGCCCCGCCCCCGCCGTCCCCCGCCTGGCCCGCGCCCCGCACCCCGGCCTCGCGCCGCCCGTCGCTGCCCGCGCCCTGGGCCCGGGTTCCGGGGACCGCGGGGCCGGGGGCGCGCGGCCGCGTCCCCCCGCCCTCCCAGGCGACCCCCGACCCCTCCTTCCGCCGTGAACCTTGACCCTGCCCTCCGCGGCGAACCCCCAGACTTAACTACTTCGGCGACCCCTGACCCCTCCCTTCTCGGTGAACCCCCACCCCGCTCATCGGTGACCCCGACCTTTCCGTATTTGGTGACCCCTGACCCCTGGTGACCCCTGAGTTGGCTCCTAGGTGGTCCCCCTCCCCTGTCGGTGAATCCCTGACCCCTCCCTTCTTGCGACCCTCGACGCGGTGCACTTCCGTGACCCCAACCCCTCCCTTCTGGGTGACCCCGACCTCTCCCATCTCAGTCATCCCTGAGCCCAGGCTCTTTGGGGCCCCCTGCCCCGTGTCGCTGGGTATGCCCCCAGCCCTACTTTTCCTCCCGTCCCGGGACCCCATCCTTTCCTGGCCCCACCGCGCAGCGCCCCTCCTCCCCCAGCTTCCTTAACCCTGGGGAGCTCAGATCCGGCTCCCCCTCCAGCAGGGGCCAGAAGCAGAGCTGTCCCGAGTCCAGCCGGTGGGTCCCCGTTCCAGCCAGTCCCGAGTTCCAGCCGGTGACTGCCGGTGTCAGCCAGCCCAGGGTCTGCGTGGTGTGCCTGGTGGGAGTGCACGCTGGGAGCCGGACCGTGGGGGCATCTGAAGGGGCTTTGAAGGACGGCGGGGGTGGGATGGGGGGGTGGGGAGGCCCGTGGGGGCCGCTAGCAGAGGAGGGACCAGCAGGCGCCAGGAGCTGGAGGGCGCGGCCGGCGAGTCTGGTCCTGCTGGGGAGGGGCTTAGTTCCCCCCCCAAACCCTGATGAGGGAGCACCCCTGACTGGCCTGCCTGGGGGTGGTGGTGGGGGCAGGGGCCCTGGACCCCCCAGCGTCTGTGTGCAGCGGCCGCGGGATGGTTCCCTGGACAAAGTTAATGTCCTGGGAACAAGTGGGGTCTGGAAGTGAGTAGCCTGGGTTCCTCCGGCTGCTGCTCCCCTGACCGGTTGGTGCCACCACCCCCGAAATGTCCCTCCCACTCCTCGGCTCCGAGAAGCAGCTGCCCCAACGGCTGGGTCTGGTGCTCTCTGTGCACTGTCCTGTCGGAGGAGTTGCCTGGCGCCGGCCCAAGTGGAAGCTTGCTGACAGCTTTGGGGGACAGCCAGGGTTGGACGGCCGGGGGAGGGCCTGGGCACCTCCTTTGCTGCCAGGAGGAGCGGGGCGTCTGTGGTACCGTAGGAAGAGCACCTGAGGGTCCTGGGGTCTGGAGAGCCCTGAGGGAAGAAAATGCACCCGCCCCTCAAAGAATCCCCAAGGCCGGTCATGGCCGAGGGGGCAGCGCTGGGGCTGGGAAAGGCCTGGGAAAGGCCGACTGAGCGCTCTTCCAGCCTGGAGCCATCCCTGAGGCCCGGCAGCCGAGCCCTTGACCAGCCGGCATCTCCGCCCCACGACGGGGAAATAAAAGCTGCTTCTCGTGGCCCCGGGACCCCCTGCCACCCTGGACACCCTCCCCACCCATTCCCCGGGATGCGGGCTCCCTCGGGGCCTGTCGATCAGCCAACGAGCGACCCCAGCTCCTTCCCCAGGTCCCCGGGCCTGGTCCTCCTTCCTGCAGGCTTCCTTGTTGTGCCTCCCCCCACCCCCCACCCCCGCCAGTTTCCTGTGTGAGGCCGCCGGCCTGGGGGCTCTGGGCCGCCCTCTCCACAGTGCAGTCGGCCACAGCGTCCTGATGGGAGAAGCCGGAGTGGGAATTGTCGGCCGTGGGTGAGGGACAGATGCACGGCCGCCCCGGGAACCCCGCTGGGGGGGATTCTTGGCAGGCGCCCCTCCCAGTCCACTGCGAGGCAGACCCCGAGGTGGGGGCCGCTGGGGACAGCGCAGAGGGGTCTCTGAGGGGAGCGCCGCGGGTGGCCCTGGCCGCCCAGGCAGACCCTGCTCAGGCCTGCCCGAGGCGACCCCCCGGGGCTGAGACCCCTGAGCGTCCTCTGCAGGCAGCCCGGGCGGGGTCTGCGTAGGCGGCTGGCAAGGGGGCACCTGCACGCCACGTGCAGGAGGGGCGGGGGCCCGAGTCTGTGTCCGCCGCGTCCGCTCCGGGGCCTGGCCCCCAGCCTGCTCCCTGCGGGGTCAGCACGGCCGCCTGCTGGGGCCTCTGAGGACAGAGGGCCACCCGGGGCCGCCGCTCAGGGGGCCCCTCCTCACTAAGTCGCTTTGATGCCCCCCCAGGGGCCAGCTCGCTTGCCGCTTATTTTGAGGGGAGGGTGACGTGACCTAAGACGGTAAATACGCCGGAGGCACAGCCTTCCCCCTCCCTGCGGCTAAAAACTGGCCTGGGGTTTTGTGTGTGCACACGTGTGTGATTGTGTACACGCGTGTTTGTGCATGCACGTGGGCACGCCTGCGTGTGTGTCTGCATGCTTGCACATGTGTGTGCGTGTGTGTGCCTCTGGGAGGGAGGGGCCTGGGGCTCCAGGTGGGCACTGGGGCCAGGCCAGCCGCCCCTGGCGTCTGTTAGCTGCCCGCGCCGGCCGCCCGGCCTTCTGGGGAGGCCGAGATGGGACGGTCCTCCACGCGCCGTGGCACGAGGGTCCCGCAAGCGTGACGCCTGGGGAAGGGGGCCGGCCGCAAGGCGTCAGGGTCCGTTAGTGTGGAAAGTCCAGGAGAAGGAAATCCACAGGGACAGGAAGTGGACTCGTGGTGGCCGGGGCGGGGGCTGGGGTGGCGGCTGGCGGCACGGGTGGCCCTGGAGTGATGAAACCTTCTGGAACTGGGCAGCGGAGCTGGTTGCGTAACCGAGTCTGTGGACGCACCAAGCGGGTGGCTCTGGGGCGTGCGAGTTACGTTTCCAGAGGAAAAGGCCTTTCTTGCTCGCCAGGGGGCCCAGCCCCGTGCTCAGCCCAGCGCCCTGGGTGGGCCCTGGGTGGGCCCGAGTGCCTGGGGGCGGGGGCTGCCCCCGAGGCTCTCCTGCAGGTTTCCCCGGGCCCCTCGCTCCCTGGTGAGCCCCCAGCAGCTGCCCCCCACCTCTGCAGCCAGGGGCCCACTGTGGGGTGCCTCCTGGTGGGTGGGGGCTCGTGTGGTGGGCAGGGGCCTCTGTAGGCCCCTGCTGAGTGCCGGGGGCATGGGGCGGGCGTGGGTGGCTTGGAGGTTTCCCCGCCTGCCCCAGGGTGACAGTCGTGCCCAGGAGTGAGTCCCTAAGTGAAACCGAAAGGTGTGTTTGCTCTCCTCCAGCCAGTGGCTCCTGGAAAGCGACGCTGCGGTCCCTCCCCGGCGGAGCAGGGTGCTCTCGCTGGCCAGCTGGGGTCAAAGGCCGTGGACGCCGAGGGCTGGCTGTCCCGGGGATGGCGGCGGGCGAGGGTCCGAGCCGCGGGTCTGCCTGGCGCAGTAAACTTTTATGGAGCTGAGTCACCGTCTCTAGGTGGGGTGGACCGGGCCGCGCTGGACATGGGCACCTCCCCACCTGCAGCCCCCACGCCCAGCCCGAGCCCGCGGGCCCCTCCTTCAGCGCGCGAGGTAAACCGAGGCAACGCGAGCCTCCCCGGCAGCTGCCGGGCCTGGGCACAGGCCGGACCCCCGGTGCCTCTGCCCCCTCCTCGCCGAGGTCCCGGGGCTCCCAGGGTGAAAGGGCACATGGGGGCGCTCGCCCTGCGGCCACCGCCACGGGGTCTTTTCTGGGCCGGGCAGGGGGAAGAGGGTCGTGGCTGGCTCTGAGGATGAGGCCCTCGCGAGGCGGGCGCTGCTTCCCACAGCCCAGAAGGTTCCCGGCTGGACCGGGGAGGGCTTCAGGGGCGGGCGGGAGACCCTGGCCCACCCAGGGCTGGGGGCGCGCGGCTGGGTGCTGGCGCCACAGCCGCTACTGGAGATTTTTGGGGGTTCTCATCTGATTCTGGAATGGTGGGTCCGGGGGGAGCTTGGCTCACTGCTTTGGCGAGCGGGAGCCCCCGACGGTGTTGGGGCGTCCTGGGTCGGGATGGGGTGCCAGGCGGCTCCACCCCAGCCCGGGCCCCTCCCCGCAGGCCCCACGAGGCTGCTGCTGCCCTCTGGGAGTGGGAGGGCCCCGGCCTTGCCTGGGGAGGGGCCAGTGGGAAAGCACGCCCTCCGTCCCCAGGGCGTCTCCCCGCCTCGCGGCCAGGCCCGTCCACTCCCTGGTGTCAGCGTAACGCGTCCCAGAGACGTCCAGGGCTGGGCCGGGTCCTGCGCACGGGGCAGGCTGCCTCCCTGCAGAGGCGGCAGGGCCGGGGCTGGGGGCCAGGGGACCATCCCCAGCGGAGCCCCTGGACTTGCAGGATCCACAGAGCAGGGTCAGCGGCTCGGGGCGCGAGCAGGACCGCACGGGCGGCTGGAGGGTGGAGGGGGCCGCGGCCGAGGAGCGTGGCGGTTGCGGGCCTGGGGGTGCCCCGCCGACAGCCACAAGGAGACGGCCCCCGACCCCGCGACGCCCGGGGGGCCCGGGCCGCTGGCACCTGCTCCGCAGCATCCGGGGTCCCCGCCCCTGCGGACATGGCCCAGGGTCCGGCGCAGGTGGGTTTGCCACGCGGAGGGCACGAGGCAGCTGAGCAGGCGGTGCACGCACCTCGCTCTGGCCCGTCTCGGGTCCGCCCTTCCTTCCAGCCCTGACCGGAGCCCCACGCGTGAGCTGCTTCCTCTCCAGATGCCGCCGGCTGGGGCGCAGGCCCGCGTGACGCTGCTGACACCAGGGCTGGCGACTGGGCGGGCAGCGCCAGACTGCCGTGCTCAGGGCTCTAGGAGGGGTGGCCGGTATGGGCAGGCCACCTGTTCAGGGACAGGTGCAGGAGGGGGAAGCAGCATGGACTGGGGACCAAGGACCAGCAAGGCAGAGGCGGGTGGCATTTAGTGCAGCGGCCATTGTCTCAGGAGAAGGCGATGCGGGGGTCAGAGAGGACCACAATCTCTGCGTGTTCAGCGCTTCTAAAGCTGGGAGCCCTCAGGGCTGGTGCTGGGCGGCTGCAGGAACCTTCCCAAACCTGTAAGAGGAGGCCGAGGTCGCCGCACCCAGTGGCTGCGAGGGCCGGCGAGCACTGTGGGTGGGCGGGTGGGTCGAGGCCACACCCTTGGGAAACAATTTCCTCTTCCTGGTAAGGCTGAACACTGCCTGTGAGCGGGCGGGAGAGGGGTCCAGGGCGCCCCCTGAGACCCGGGCTCTCTCTCAGGCCTTGACTGGGGAGGCCCCCGTCCTGCTCCCCGTGCCCGCCTTTGGGACGGGCTTGCAGGGTCCACCCACTCCGGCTGTGGCGCGCGGGCTGATGGGGCCAGTCAGGGACTGGGTCTGAGCCCTCCAGCAGGCAGGGGCACCCGTCGCCACAGTGCGGGCGGGCTGCATGTGGACACGGCCGCCCTCCCCTCCCAGCCAGCCCCCTGAGACCCAGGCCCGCCGCAGCTCGTCAGTGTGGCTGCTTCGGCCTGCGGCTTTAGGGCTGGACGTTGCTTTTCCACCTGCCCGTTGTGGCATCGGCCTGGAGCCTGGTGGGCTTCCCCAGAGGCGGTTTCCTCTGGTGGGGCCGGCGCTTCCTTCCCAGAGGCCAAGCTGCCCCTGTACCCCAGGGGTCTCCAGGCACCGTCCCCTGAGAGGTACCGGGTAGGGGCGGAACCGGGATCCGGGAGTGGGGTCAGCACAAGGGGCCGGACCCACGGTCCTCCGGTGTGGATGCTCGGCTCTTGGGGTAACCGCCCCCTGTCGGGGTGCTGTGTGTGGAGGCCGCACTCCCGAGGCTGCCCTCTGCCTGGTGCACCTGTCTGCTGGACCACCCCGACAGTCCCCGCCCCGTGGGGTGTCAGCACCAGACCCCGCCCCACGTGCCACTCCCAGCCCCCGGGGCACGGTGCCCCTCAGACCCCGAGCAGGCTGGAGCCCGGCCTTTGGGCGCCCCACCTCGGCTGGCTGTGGGGGTCCTGTTGGCACTGTCGCTTCCTCCCTCTGCCCAGAGCCCCGCCCCTCCCCAGGCAGCCACGAGCTGGATCCAGCAGCCTGGGGCCCGTCCGTGCCTGGTCCCGCTCAGCTTCCTCCCTGCTCTGGCCGGGCCTGTGCGTGGGAACCGTTCCCTTCCACCCCTGCCCCTTCGCTCCCATCTTCTGGAAGTCAGAGGTGTATGTGCAGGCCCCCAGGCGCCCAGAGTGTGGGGGGCCCTGCGGCTCAGCCACCAAGACTCAAGGCTTCCTGCATCTGGGCCCTGCGGCTGTGATGCCTCGAATCTCTCTGCAGAGATAGCGGTGACCCCGTCGAGGGGGCTGTGGTTGGGTGGGGGGCCGTGGTTGCGTGGGGGGGCATGGCTGCGTGGGGGACCGAGGCCGGTTGGGGGGGCTGTAGCTGCGTGGGGGGCCGTGGCCGCACATTATCACTTACCCAGGACCTGCTCCCTCTGGGGTGCAGCGGGCAGTGGGTGGACCCCACTGCACTGGCTGTAGGCTCCTGGGTCACGGCCTGCACCCCACGGCAGCGCAGGGGCTTGTGGGAGTTCAGAGGGGCTGTGCGGGGTCTCAGGAGTGGGGGCTGGGATACCCAGGGGGCCAGGGCCTCCACGGGAACTGTAAATGCAGGAAACAAACATGCCCTGGATCCCCCAGCCAGGGGCAGCATGCGGGAAACATCGGGGGGCATCAGGGTGGCCTGGTGTGCCCCTGTCCCTGTTTCTTAACCCAACGGGGCCTCTGCTGACACCAGCCCACGTGGGGTCCAGTCTGCCCCTCCAGAGGGAACTACTCAGGGACAATTCTACAGAGCCAGAACAGGTTGAACCAAGAATCAAAAACGGCAGTAACCCAGCCTCCACTCCAGAAGCCTTCACAAGAGGCTGAAAGTGAGCGTCTGGGTAAACTACATCCCAGTCAGATGCCTGGGCACCAACAAGGAATCACGAGCCATACTAAGAAAGTGGAAGGCAGGGCCCAAGCAAGGGACTGTAGCCCCAGATGGGGCACAGGACTTGAGACAGCTAAACAAGATGCACGCAGATCTCCAGAATCTAAGTGATGAGTTGGAGGACATGGTTAAAGAGATAAAGGCCATCAGGAAGAAGCTGGGCGAGCACAGAGAGTCAAAAAGCCTGAACAGAAGAGTAACGGAGCTCATGGGAGCGGGAGACACAGCAGCAGACTCGAAATGACAGAGGAAAGAATAAGCGATACCGAAGACAGAGCAGCTGAAATTGGAGAGAAAAGAACAGAGAGAGAAAAGACTGGAAAAAATGGAGCAGGGGCTCAGAGAGCTGAATGACAACACAAAACGCAACAACATACGTGTCATGGGAGTTCCAGAAGGGGAAGAGAAAGGAAAAGGGGCAGAAAGAGTATTTGAGGAAATAATAGCTGAAAATTTCCCAACTCTCACGAAAGAAATGAACTTACGGGGAAGCGGGTGTGGCTCAGTGGATAGAGCCCCCGTTTACCATATGGGAGGCCCGGGTTCACGTCCCGAGGCCTCCTTGTGAGGGCACGCCGGCCTGAGCGGTGCGGTGGGCTGATGCAGCAAGACCTCACAGCAAGGGGGAGATAAGCAGGCACAGAGAAGACACGCAGCGAATGGACACAGCAGCACAAGC
>JAQZBX010105531.1:0-10842 GCA_029593785.1 Cabassous unicinctus
ACAAATGTACAAATAAATCAAATTGGATTATAGAGTTGAGTGTAAAAACTAACACTGTAAAACTTCTAGAAGAAAACATGAAGGAAAACCTTCGTGACCTTGGGTTAAGCAAAGACATCTGAGGAAGGACAAAAGGCATGAATGAAAAAAGAAAAGAAATACAGAACCTGGACTTCACTAAAATTAAAAACCATGCCTTTCAAAAGACAATGTTAAGTATGAAAATGGATAGAGTTGATGGTAACACATTATAGTGAGTAGCAGCTGGTTTATAAATGGGGTTGTGGCTGAAAAGGGTAGCCTAAGGATGTAAATATCAGTTGAAAGAAAGCTAGAGAATAATATAGGGACTGAACAACACAGTGAACCCAGTGGTGGATGAGAATTGTGGCTGGTGGTACAAATGCAAGAGTGTCCTTCTGTGAGCTAGAGAAGATGTACATTGCTATTGCAGGGTGATGGGAATGTGGAGAAGCATGGGAAAAATACAATTGGTGTGACCTATGGGCTATGGTTAACAGCAATATTGTAATATTCTTGCATCAATGCCAAAGGTGTACTGTGTTGATAATGGAGAGTATGGAAAAAGTGTGCCAAATGTATGATATAGACCATGGTTGGTGGTAATTTTCTGATGATATTATCTCATAATCTATAACAAAATATTCCACCATAATGTGGTGTGTTGGTGAAGGAGTGTTGTATGGGAATTCTACACATGTTCATGATTGTTTTGTAGGAACACAACCTCTAATAAAAATGTATTTAAAAAATAATAGGGTGGGTTGGGTGAAAAATATGCCAAATGTAAGATATGGACTATAGTTAGTAATATTTGGATGATGTTCTTGCATAGTTTCTAATAAATGTTTCACAACAATGCAAGGTGTTGGTGGTGGGGTGATATATGGGACCACTGTATGATGTTATGCATGTTTACTTTGTAAGTTTACAACTTTTACTATACACTTATTGTTTATGTATGTTCATGTATTAATGATATACTTCAATAAAACAAAATTTTAAAAAGACAATGTTAAGAAAATGAAAACACAAACCACAGACCAGAAGAAAATATTTGTAAGTCATTTATCTCATAAAGGATTTTTATCCAGAATATAAAAATAACTCTTATAAATCAATAATAAGACAAACAGTCTGATTTTTGAAAGCAATATTCAAACAGGTACTTCACCAAAGTAGATACACAAATGTCCTAAAAGCACAAGAAATGATGCTCAGTATCCATTAGGAAATCACAATGAAATTCCACTACACACCCACTAGTGGCTAATTTTGCAAAGATCGGCAATAGCATGTATTGGGGAGGATGTGGAATGACTGCAACTGCTGGTGATAATACAAAATGAGAGAGCCTCTTTGGGAAAAGAGTTAGGCAGCTTATAAATAAAATTCAATTACTTATATGACCCAGAAATCCCACTTGTAGGTATTTACCCAGGAGAAATGAAAACATATGTCTACTCAAAGATTTCTGTGCAAATGTTCCTAGAAGCTTTCACAATAGTTTAAAACAAGAAGCCACTGAGGTGTCCATCAACTGGTAGAAGAATAAACAAATTGTGGTGTACACATAATGGAACACTACTCAGAAATAAAGAGGAACACGCTACAGAAGGATGAAACAACGTGGGCAATTCTCACAGTTACATACCAAGTGAAATAAACCAGACACAAAAGACTACATACTGAATGATTCTATTTATACCAAAACCTAGAAAAGGCCGAACTAGCATGACAGAAACTGGTGCAAGAAGTATCAACTGGTGCAAGAAGCCCTGGTGGGGATAAGGGATTGACTTCCAAGGGGTACAGGGAACTTTCTGAGATGATGGAACTATTCTGTATTTTTACTGTGGTGGTCATTACATAACTGTATTCAATGATCAAAACTCATTGAATTGTACATATAATATTGGTAATTTTAGTGTTTGTAAATTATTCCTCAATAAAACTGATTTTAAAAAACATCATGGAAAAGACAATTTCTTCAAATGGATTATACATTTAAAAAGTAAAGGAGAAAAAAGATCATGAAGAAATGGAATAAAATTGTTAAACATACACAAACAGTGACAAAACTGTACCCTTGACATACCAAGTTACTGAAAATGTAAAACAGAAAGACTAGGAATATTAATTATCACATTGAAACCCCCGTTTCAGCCAAATTGGAGTTCAGCAAAATCATGTGCTATTAAAAGGAAAATATTAATATTTTAAATATTGATGTTATGGATTATAATGGATTTCTTGTTTCAAAATTTCAAAGAACAAGATGTCTTTGCAACATCCAACAATTCAGCCAATTCATTAAAAATTCTGTCAGTGTGTTTATTTGATATTACACATACCCAAAGGCCAGATGAGCAAAGGCAACTTTGATTGAACAATATTTTGACATCATTGGAATTTTGATTGCACAATATTTTGATATAAGTGAAGAGTACAAAACTGTATCTGACTGCTTATGTTATTGTTAATAAAACCAAGTGCTAATCAATCAGCATTTGTGCTGCAATGACTATTTGAGGCGTGGAGATTGGAAGTAGGGTAGAATTAGACATTTTATTTTCACAGTGAACACATGCACACACATCCAGTACAGAGTAGGCATTCACCAAATGTTTATTGAATGCAATTGAATCTAGACAATGGGAATAGGCATTTATGCATTTTTTAAAATGCAGGAATATGAGTTAAGCCAGGAAAGCTTATCTAAATCCAAGAGGGATTCATGTGGTTCTTTGAAGAACTCAGCCCCTTTAAGTAGGTAAATAGAAATGGCAAAGATAGAGGAGAAACCTGAACAAACACCCACCAGGAAATTGACACTGCATGATTAGCATGCAGTAGCATCTTTAACATCTTCGCTGAGACCTAGGGATGCTCTACATGGGAGCCAGGAGGACTCTTCATCCTTCTTGCTTAAAGGATAACTAACAGCAGTCTGGGGGTCCCACTCCTGGCCCTTTCCCCCTACCCATATCCTTTGTTCTAAAACCTTGGGTCTTATAGTCACCCTCAGAATTCCCCCTTAGAAAGGTGGGGGCACCCACAGAAGAGAGCATTTGTTAAACAACAATCCAAGTTCCTTAGGATCCTATCCCTGAAATCATTTTATCTTACGGCTCCTGAGGGTTGATATGACACTTACAAAGGGATACATTTTATCCTAAATGCTCAAGGTCCTGTTCCTTTTCCCTTGCTCTCCACCTCTCCCCCCTCAACCTCTACCCCGTGCATCAAGAACGGAGGCTTTATATGTCACTCTCTCCCAGAGTCCTGTGCTATTTATGGTATTCACGGAAAACAGCTCCTCTAGTCATTTTCTGAGACAGACTTTTGGTGAGATGGTGAACTTCCTACCTTTGAAGACTGCAAACAGTATAATTTCCATAGAACACAATGGAGTCTAGATTCCCTTCAGAGCCATGAAAAGCTCTATGCAGAGAAGATAAGGGGGATTTTCCAGGATGTCCTAAAACAATTAGCAGGGCTCATGAAAGAAAGAAAAGAAGATTTTATGAGCACATGTGTGGGCAATCAAGTTTTTAGGCCTTAAAGTAATTTTCAAATCCCATAAGAGGAAACGGAGGGTGAGAGAGAATTCTAAAAGGCTGCAGCTCATTTATGTAATTTACATCATTCTGTGTTGGTGTTAATGCCTCCAAAAACTCAACAAAAGATCGACAAACAATCCCATAAGGAGCACCTCCTTAGCACTACAGCTCAGTGAGGGAGACAAACAAGTAGATGCTGGACTGTAACACAGAGTGGTGAGGCTCTTTATAGCACCTGTGCCGTGAGGGCACAGGAGGAGAGCCGGAAACAGTGACGGCTTTGCAAAGGAAGTGACTCCTGGTGAGTTTTACAGGTTGCACGTAAGATAGCACATGGAAGAGAGAAGATTAAAAGAGAGAGGAGGAGATGTATCAGGGAGAAGAAACAGCAATCTGAAAGTAACAGTGGCAATTGTGAACATGTTGCATCCAGGGAGATGTGGAAATTCTGTATTGATAAATATCACTTAGTGATAAGATTGTAACGGGGAAGAGAAAAGTGGGAGATGTGATGGTTTGAAGCTGTATATACCCTAGAAAAGTATGTTCTTAAAGTTAATCCATGTCTGCGGGTGTGGAACCATTGTAAGTAGGATCTTTTTTTGAATGGGATCTTAACTTAAGATGTGACCCACCTTAATCCTCTTAATGGACTCCTTTATAAGATAATGAAATTCAGACAGAGAGAGAAATCCAGGGAAGCAAGACGCTAAAAACAACAAAACCAGGAGAAAAGGAAGAGACCAGCAGATGCACCATGTGCTTTGCCATGTGACCCAGGAGTCCAGGATGACCAGCAGCCAGTCTTCAGGAAGAAAGCATCGCCTTGATGATGCCTTGATTTGGACATTTTTCTCAGTCTCAAAATTGTAAGCTTGTAAGCTTAATAAATTCCCATAGCTAAAAGCCAACATTTTTTATGATATCTGCTTCAAGCAGCTTTAGCAAACTAAAACAGGAGAAGAGCCTGGGTTGACAGTGGAGCCATGCCCAGAAATAGGAACTTTGAGAGAAGGAGCAAGTTTGGAGAAAGGTGGAAAGGGTAATAAATATGAAGAGTTCAATACTGACAAATATCACTTAGTGATAAGATTTTATATAAAACATCCTTGCTGAATCAAAACTTAATAGTATAAACACCTTTATACATTCCTCAAGTCTCTTCCTTTGGACACCTTAAAAATACTAAATTCTTGAAAAAGTGTAAGTACAGCATGCACCTATTGTAAATTTCCTCTTCTGCTTATATTGGCAAGCTGTTTTACAACCATGTTGACTTTTAAGAAATAATTATTAATTGTTCCTCATGGGGTTTGTTAATTGAATTATCAAATGGTGCTGCATACAAAGGTCAAGAGCAGCATCTTCTGTGCACAAGAGACTCTGTTTTCCATTCCCTGAGTAAGACAATTAGTTACATGTCCATTACTGCAACATGGAGATACCAATGAGCTACAACTTACAAATGAAAAAATAAATGAGAATTCAGGTCAATAAATCCATAAGGGAAGTTGCTATTTTTATCCACATTTCCAAAACAAAAACACAAAAGCACAGAGAGAAAGGTAATCGTGTTGAGAACATGGGACAAAACCCACATTTGCAGAGTTTATATAGAGTTGCTTTTGTTTTAGCATACTGACTTAGGTGACAGATGAGATAGTCACCCAACACATATGAGAAAACTCTGTTTAGAGGTCATGGAACATACAAGGGCCTGCTAGTCACAGAGACCACATGTTTGTGTGTCAAGAGAAACTACACAGCATGCATAAAACAAAGGTCAAATGTGCAGCAGATTTCAAGCTAATTGGTATTCCCCGAGAGATCATTTTGCACAGGTTTTTGGAGGGAAATTGGTATTAATTCATAATTTTTTTAACAAAAATGCGAAGGCAAACATGTTTTTCAGTTCATTTTAAAATCGCCTCAATAAAGCAATCCCTCCAACTTATTTGTAGCATTATGCAATGTCAGATGTTGCTTCCAGCTGCAAGAAAATTTATCCTTTATGCTCCTGTATGCTCAAAGGAATTCAGAATGTTTACATCTGTAGAAACAGTAACTCCATGTGGAGTCCAGCATCCAAGAGGCGGTTGTTTCTTTACACTGTTGGACTCTATCAAAGATGGCATTGTCAAGTACTTAATGATTGGCTTTTCATGTGTGGCCCAACATCTCAATGGAGCCTTTATTATTCATACCAATCTGGCTTTTAGTTCATCTTCCATAGACACTTTAGATTAAATTTTCTTCATTATCATTATAGAACTAGATGAATAAGTAGAACATCTGTTCATGAAGTGCTTTATTATCTGTTCAGATGAGTTTGGGGATGAATAGAAAAATAACTATGGAAGAGACAAATGCACCCAGGTTTATGCCTACTGTGGAATTCAGGATCAGCTATGCTGTGTCTGAAAATCCTTTGGTCTCTCCTTTCCACTGAGAGGGTAATTATTAACTAATGGGTTGATGTGATATATCATGAGGAAAAATGCAAAGCAGACAGAAACCAAACCAAAACAAATGGAGAGAAACATGTCATGTGACAAGAATCTAATGAAGACCTCACATTGTTCCATTCAATTTCCAGTCAATCCTTCCAATAGAAAATTTGAAGATCTGTAAATATTTACCAACAATCCTATATCAGATATTTCTCATGCAAAACAAGGCTGTTTAAATAAATCTGTTGATTATAAAGACATCAACACATTACAGCTGTGCCATTCACTTGGGGTTTACAATCAACCTTTTCTATTACTATTAGGATTGTTGCATCCATTTCAGGCCTGGCAGCAGGCCTCAATATTCTGAGGAGTCTGCATTGTTCCTGGGCTGGCCTTGAATAGGCTTAGAGAAAAACAGGTGCTTTTCTGCAGTATAACTTGATTTTTCCCACAATTTGCAGTAGTCCAGCCATATAGATTGGTGTGACTGAGTTTAGAGGTATGACTGATTCATATCTGCTAGTAGAATAATAATAGCTCAAACTTTAATGTGCAAACAAATCACGTGTTAAAATGCAGATTCTGATTCAATAGGTTTGGGATGGGGTCCAAGATTCTGTTTTTCTAACAAGCTCCCAGGTTTAACCAATGCTGCTGGCATTTGGAAGATACCATACTGGAATGGAGTAGCCATCTGTGATTACTGAGCACTAGAAATGTGTCTAGTCTGAATTGAGATGTGCTTTAGGTATAAATTACACAAAGATTTAGTACCAAAAAAAGAACATAAACTATCTTAACAATTTGCATATTGATTAAATGTTGAAATGATACTACTTCAGATATATAGGTTAAAGAAAATATATTATTAAAATCAATTTCACATTTTATTACTTTTTGAAATGTGGCTACTAGAAATTTTTTAATTGCACATGTGGCTTACATGATATTTCTATAGCACTAAAAAAGACAATTCCTGGGATTTGTTTTGTTTTATTTTGTTTTTATAACATTTAGATGGTTCTCTTCTTGGAGCATTTGATAAAATACCTCCTTGACATGCCTGCATGGACATGAGCTAACTATTCTTGTCACCCACTGTAGCAGTTTGATATTATTTATGAATTCCAAAAAGAAATATAGATTATGTTTGTAAACTGGTCGGTTCCTCTGGCATGATAACCCTTTGATTGTATTAGATTCAGCTCAGAAGTCTGATTAAATTATGTTAAGATTAGAGCGCTGATCGAACCACATCATTAGAGTATGACTCAACATCAGTCCCACCCCCTTGGGGATAAAACAGACTTTCACATGGAAGTAGACACATAGAAGCAGATACGCAGGAAAAGTGAGTGTTCCATAGACACGGCCCATCAGTCTGATAGTCTACAGCTGACCTTGTGGAGAGACCAGAGCAGCCAAGCCCAGAAAGAAAAGAGCCCCAGGGAAAGTGACAAGCCTTGAGCCAGCCTACAGCTGAGATCAGAAAAAGCTGGGACCACAAAACCTTAGGAGGAAGGAGGAAGGCTGAACCCTAACAGACATCCCACCATCTTGCATCAACACATGGCAACGGACTTTGGGTGAGAAAGTACCTCTTGTGGTACGTTGAGTTGAACTCTTTAGGGCCTGGTAACTACCCCAAATAAGTACCCTTTATAAAAGCCAACAGAGTTCTGGTACTTTGCCTCAGCACCCCTTTGGTTGACTAATATATCCACCAAGTAGATAAATCTGTTAGAAAGCTTTCAAACTGTATTAAAATTTAAGAAAAAGATATTTGCTTGAGTAATGGTAAAATAGGATTCTGGATTGCTCAATTTAGGGCTTTTGACTCCATTTCTTTACAATTCTTTTAACTCTGCCCTTTTCTCTGGGCTGGCTCAACTATCAGGCAAAATGGCTGTTGTAATTTTAGTCTTCTCATCTGAAAATGAAAGTCCAGAGATAGAAGAGATGGTCCTCTCCCTAAGTCTCTCTCTTGAGAGCAAGGGGACTTTTCCTGAAACCACAAGTAAGCTTTACCTCTTACCTATTTTTCCAAGTTATGTCAGATTTTCAATCCTTGTGTCTGAAAATTGGTGTGCTATGTCTTCAGACACAATCCTTGTTTCTGAAAATTGGTGTGCTATGTCTTATACACAGGTTCCTGAACTAATCACTTAAAAAAGCAATGAAATTGCCAAAACTGGCTTGGGCTTATCATGGTCCGCCCCCAAAAAACTGAAGTAGATCCAGCAAAGTACATGGTGGCCATCCAATGGGAAAGAGGTAGGATAGAAGGGGATAAATTCAATGCCAGCGATACTTGGTGAGACACTTCTCTTGTTTTTATATTATAGCATTATTATTTTTGGAAAATTTTACCTAATAATAGTGAAAAAATTTTATTTCAAAAAAGGGAAAGATTTATAAATTACCCAGAAAAACATCATTTATGGATAAAATACTGGTGACTCTCCCTCCAGGCAGCTCTTTAAGTATGCATATATGCATGAGTTGGATAAACTATACATACCTCACTGTAAGCTTTAATCCTATACAATCTGCTGTAAACATCTTTTAATGCTAATACATTTAGATCTATATCATAATTTTTGTTGGCTACAAATATTCTATCATACATATAATTCAGAGCTTTCCAAACAGTGTACCATGAACGGGCTTCAGGCATGCCTCAGGAAATTAATCCTCTCAGTCTTCAGGGTAGCCGGGTAGAGCCAGGGACGTCTCACAACACAGTTGCATTGAAGCAGGGTTCTGATAGCACACCTCAATGATAGTTTGGGAAGCACATTGATTAACTTTCACTATTTTTGTATATTTATGGTATTTCCAATTTTTCATCATTAGAAACAAATCATTATAAATATTTTTCGGCATACATATCTTCCCAGTTATGAAATTGGGTAATAGAAATCTGAACACGTGTATTTTCAGCAGGCTTTTTAAGGTTGCAAGAAAAAGACATGTACAAAGTCCCTCCAGTTTTAGTTTATTGATGGGATATACAGGGATGTAGAGAAACGCTGGTTACATCCCAATCAGCTGTATTGTCATTCTGCCAGAATTCACAAAACATGACTTGCAATAGCTGTTAGAACTGAGGTGACCTGTTTCACTGAGTTTACTGGTATTCAAATACACTAAAAGGGAATTACTGCCTGTGGCAGTTTGATATTATTTATGAATTTCAAAAAAGAGATAAAAATTATGTTTGTAACTGGTCTGTTCTTCTGGGCATGACACCCTTTGATTGATTTAAATTCAAAGGCTTTATGTTTGCTTGATTATGGTAAGATTAGGGCTTTGACTGCATCACATCATTAGGGAGTGCAGGGTTGAGTCCCACCCCCTTGGTGGGCTGATAAAACAGACTCACATGGAAAAAGGTGCACAGAGAAGATACATGGAGGAAGAGAGACAGCTCCATAGACATGGCAGAGGCCCAGGGAAGAGAGATGATCCATTTGCCTGATAGTTTATAGCTGACCTTGTGAAGAGAACAGAGCAGCTAAGCTCAGAAAGAAATGAGCCCTGGGAAGAGAGACAAGCCCTATGCCCTATGTCCTATGCCCTATCCAAGCTGGGATTGGAAGAAGCTGGACCCATGGAGCTTTAAGTGGGAAGAGGAAGGCTGAACCCTAGCAGACATCACCCACCATCTTGCTTCAACATATGACAACAGAGTTTTGTAAGGAAATAACTTTGAGTTGGACTCTTTAGGGCCTTGTAACTGTAAGCTTTTACCCCAAATAAATACCCTTTATAAAATCCAACAGATTTCTTGTATCCTTTGGCTGACTAATACACTGCCAAACCAAGAAAAACAGGCTGGTTTCTCTTATGTTCAGTCTATATATGGTGGATTTGATCCAATACTTGATTCATGGATAGCAAAGGTGGTTTCATTCAAATTGTCCAGTGCCGTCCGTGTGTGTGTGTGTGTGTGTGTGTGTGTGTGTGTGTTTGCATGCACATATGAGAGAGGAAATAGGTAGGCAGATAAAAAACACAGAAAAACAAGCAGCATTATCTAATCAATTTGACTGAAGTTAAAAAAACGGTTAGAGACTAGGGAAACATCCTTCTAAAAGTAAATATTATTAGCCCCATCTTACAAAGATAAATGGGGCTCAGAGAGTAACAAAATCAGAAAATCTTGAGAGCAATCTTTGGTCTCAAAATTTCATGTTTTTTATTTGAAGACAACAGTGCTCTCCAGAAAGGGCCCGATAGCCTGGGGCCACTTAAGTGTCATCTGTGGAAAGCATTGGTAACAAAAAATAAATGTGTGTTGATTTGGATGAACTTGTCTTTGATGGAACAATTTGGCAAGTTCTCCATATTCAGTGAGCTGTGTGATGAAGGTGCCAGATACACATTAGCCTGGCACAATCACAACTGACTGTTAAGATAGTCCTCTGTGAAAAATGGCTACATTAATGATTGCCCACTGGCCAGTCTAAGCTCTGGGAGGACATATGCCGGATGTGTCCCTAGAGAGCCTTGAATAGTTCAGTACTAGGTACAGTACAGTACAGCCTGGTTCTTTTGTGTACTTGCCATTGTCTTGTACATTCAGATTATGGAAACATTTGTCTCTGTCAATATGCAGACATTAAATGAACTAGGGCAATTACATCTTGGTGTTAAATTCTGTAGAAATTGATAAACAAGCTATGAAGTTTCAATGCCTTCTTGAGATTTTTAAAAGCATCATTTTATGTACCATGACTTTGAACCAAATAGATGATACCTCCAAAAGGAGCCAACTGTGTATATCCCACTTAAATATATAT
>JAQZBX010105532.1:0-10841 GCA_029593785.1 Cabassous unicinctus
GCTTATTTAACTTTTTTTCCCCACTTTTGTCCTATATTTCCTCACTAGACTCATATTTTCCTTGTCCTGGTCTTAGAGTAGGAGAACAAATACACATAAAACTTTGATATCATGTTTTCTATAGAAACAAAAAATACAATGGGTTTTGTAATAATTTTGAACCATGGGTAGAATTGCTTTCCATTTGCCCTGGTTTTTGTGATAAAGCCCTTAAAATTTGACCAGGCAAAAGTAAAAGAGAAAAACAATTTTCCTTTTCCTTTATTCATTCAGAATGCCAAAGAGCTGGAAACCTGTATTTCTGGGCATCAGGAAATGAGGCAGTGGACTTTGAACTTTCTCAGATTTAGCATCACTTGCTAAACCAGGCTAAACACAATTACCAGGTGGCTGGAAGGAAATAATTTGTATTACCTGGGCATAGCATGATCTGTGGCTTAGGACAAGCAAGGTCATTCTGAGCAATGACAGCAGCCTGAAATTACCAGACAAAGGTTTTCAAAACAATTTTTTTTCAGGTTTTTAAAACTGCTATGAAGTACTTTTCTTCTATTGCCAGCCTACATGTCTTTATGAATCTCTACCTCATTATATCCTTGTAGGACTCTTAAAGCACACACTAGTACTTTGAATCACAGTATCCCAAATCATAATTGAATTTTTTCCCCTTTCTTTTTGTTTTAATGGCCTGACATTCAGTTCTAAAGAGACACATGAAGCACTAGAATAAAGCACTAGCTTCTTAGGATTAGTCAGTCTAGTAAATATATGGGAACTCTGTATTTTATGCATGATTTTTTAAAAACCTACAACTTCTTTAATTGGAAAAAACAAGTATGCACTAATGATTGTACTTTTCTGCTAGGATATAAACATGCCAATATTATAGCTGAAGGGGAATCTGAGGAAACATTACATTGGGTGATGTTAGGAAAGTACAGTGTATACTCTTCATTTGGGTGTTGAGTTAATTAAAGTGGTCTTCTAAGTCTCAAACCCCAAACTAGCTAAAGGCTGTGTAATCATTTTGCATGGTTTTAGAATTTGTCTTGCCAAAGCCTCATCTATATGTCCAATGTTGTTGGAAAGGAAGTATTTATTGTGTGAACATCTTTTCTTTACCCATATTTCTTTTTTTTACACACTTTGAAATGAAGTCCTAACATGTTCATTAAAATAGAGGTCTTTTTCATATCTCTTCATCATGTTTGGCTTCTCAAATGAGAATGACATGAAAATTTCTGAGCCCGTAACTGTTTCCTCTTTCAAGATCGTTTTGTCTCTTAACGTGCCCCATTTACCAATGCATTGCCTATATGAAATCCTGATTCCCCAGAATCAGGTATTCTGATCATAAAATACCAATAATTTAATCAGACATTCTTATGGATTACTGATTTTTCCTGGGGGTGGGTGTTAGCCCATTTAGGAAGTAAATCTGCCAGCTCCATCAGCATGAAACCCGGGGCATTTTTCTTGCTCCCTCCATTGCCCTTTTGTGCTGGGTTTGACTGGACTTACTTTGTTTGCCTGAGGGTGGCATCTCAGAATGTTGTTCTTGGCACAGAATCTGGCAATTGCACTGTGATTACTGCAGGGCACTGCTCAGGCCTCCTGCCCTCCCTTTCCCATCATCTCCTTCTTTGCCTAGAGAAGCAAACCTAATGGCTCACACTGCCCTGGGACCTGTTCAACCGAATCCCAAAAGCCTGCCAGGGCCACTGGGCACAGAGACTCCCTAAAGCCTTTCCTTAAACAGACTTTTTCAGTGTTTGGTTTATAGCTGTGCCAAGGACTTCTTTCCACACTATTTAGGGCACCAAGATCCTTCATAGGGAGAGATCCTTTAGTTAAATGTGCCCCTGGGACACAGGTTTGTACATTTATCACTTACTGTACTTTTAGTAAATATCTATTAAATGAATTGTCTTGCAAAAGTATTGGGACTTCACTTAGAAAGTATGAAAATGAAATGCTAATGCTTAAGGCTATAACATAGACCATTTTGCTTGGAGCCCAGGTGCTTTTCTGAGAGGAAATAAGAGCTTAAATAGAAGGATGTTTTGCTTGATGGGATAGTTCCTCACCAAAACACTGCTGCTCGCTGCTGAATGAAGCTGAGAACAGAAGGCACAGCCCTGGTAAAGAAGGTGTAAGTATCTCCTAGGGGCTCTGCTTACCTAGTTTGGCCCATTCTGGTCAGGAGGGTGTATCTTTTCCAGGTATGTATACAGAAATTTATAAAGGTTATAGAAAGGGATGATAGTCCGTTCTCCCTAAAAAGAATATTTGAATTCACTATCCTTAAGTCATACAATCTGCAAAGACTGTAACGTGGGTCCTTAGTATCAATTTCCACTTCCTCTTCACTAAGAGAAGGATAATAACTTTACAAGGGAAGTTGTCTTGGTTACAGAACAGCCTGGATTTTTGTCTGTGTGCCGCTGGGGCACTTGTTCTCACCATCTTCATGGAATTAATGTCTGCCTTTTGCTCAAAGCTCTTATTAGTAAGTCTTTTTATTTTTTTAATCTGTTCCAATTACAGAGTTTGTGTAGAATCTTTGTCAGCTAATTTCTAGGGTAGAGTTTGCTCCCTTCTGATATGTTCTGGCTGTGGCTTGTCTTCTGTCTCACTAGGACCTTTGGAGGGAAGATTCCTTCCCAGTAACAATCCCCTGGTGCTCCCCACCATGACACGCTGCCTGTGTAACTATCAAATATCTCTCTGCCACCCAGCAATAACAACTCAGAAAATTACAGTTTAATTACTTAGTGCCCAATATCACGTGTATTCCAATAGTTCTAAAATGAGGAATTGCCGGACTAGATAAGGAGCTCCTGAGAATGGAACCACAGATCAAGGAGTCACAGCAATTGACCAATGCTTGGCATGGGGTTTGGGGAGTGTACAGCAGAAAGTGGACAGAAATAACTCACAAGTGGACAAAGTAGGCAACTGCTACTTTGATTCAACCATCTTGCCAAAGCAGGAAAGTTCTCTCCTGTCTCAATTCTGCTTTCATCAGTTGGGTTGAAGCAGAGGGACTCACCTTTTCCCGTTTCCTGTTCTGTGCTTAGGCTTTCAAATTATTGTTGCTCACTGCATGCCAAATAGCCTCCCAAAGTCATTCGTTCTTTCATTTGTTCCGTACACTCCTTCAATATGCCAAGCCTTGTTCTGGGCATGAAGAATATTTGAGAGCATCTTCTAGGCGAGTGAAAATGTAATAAGATCAGGACTGGAAAACCCTAACGTTTTAAAGTATGTTAATCCAACACATAGCAGCATAAAAAAAATAGATGATTCATCCCACATGTATTAGGACCCAGTGCTAGACACTAAAATAATACAAATAAAAACAAATATTTTTAATTGCCTTTATGTTCCTGGTACTGTACTTGATTTGGGGCATATATCAGTGACCGATATAAATTCAGCCCCTGCCTTACAGAGCATACAGGCTTTGGAGGAGGCTGCCAATAAAAAATTGCATTAATAAGACGGAAAACTGTGTATGTCAGGGGAACTATATTTTCTGCATGATTTTCTGTAAACCTACAACTTTTCTAATAAAAAGAGTTACTAAAACAAACTAGGGAAAATGCTTACATCCCAGATCCCCAGAAGTTATTCAAATGAGCCAATCCATAGGGAGCACAGAAACCCCAGCTAACCCCACCTTGCTTGCTGTACTTAAGCTGCCTCCTATGGCTCCAGCTTGCTGTTACCTGTGTGGCCCTGTTTGGCCTGCTTCTCTCATTTGGTGTTATGAATAATAAAGACTTCGGCCTTTCATGTTTAAAAAAAGCAATTACAAGTGCAGCTACACATTATAAAAGATTCTAAATTATGTCTAGGTTTCTGTGCATGTATTTTTTGGATAAAGAAGGAATATTTTAAAATGGAGAATGAATTAAACTTTTAAATATTGGGATAGAAATATTTACTAAGGCAGCATATCAGTGCATAAGAGCATAGATTCTGAAGCAGACTGTAGATATGAATCAGGCAGGCTATGTGATCTTGTGCAGGTTATTTGACCTCTCTGTGCCTCAGTTTCCTCATCTGGAAAATGGGGATGAAGGTAATAATAGTACATCTCTACTTTATAGGGTTGTTATAGGTACAAAATGAGTTAATCTTTATAAAGTACTTATAACAGTACCTGGCATATAGTAAATGACATATAAATGTTAAATATAAACAAATAATTGTCTTTTGGGGAAGGAAGATAAGGATGTTATCAAGTATGTCAGCCTCCAAGATTTCTATTTCTATTGCAAATATTCATTTCTTGTTTAGATTACTCAGAAATACATTATTTCTACATGAGATTTAAGGAAGCATGAGTTATTGACTTAAACCTTGCATCTGGTACAGAGTTAAACCTCTCTAGTCCAATGAGACATCTGAATGTAGCCTACACTTGATTGCTTTTTAATGACTGGTTTTCATTCTGCTTCCAAAATATGGAGAAACAGCCATTAAAGTCTGGCAGAAACTCTGGTCTCTAATCAGCACTATAAGCCCTGAGTTTGCCTGAAAAGCTGGAAGGAAGAACTCGTTTTCAAACTATTTAAATCCCATCTAAGGACACACTTTGCTTAGTTTGTATGACTCATGAGTTAAATTATTTCACCTGACCCTGTGTGGTGGCTCATTCAGTTTCTCATCCCCACTCCACAGATAACTTTTTGGTGAGTAGAGCACATGCACATTCATATTCTGAATTTTAATCAGGTGATGTACTACTTACGGATTCATTTGAGTTATTCAGCAGAATGCTCTAAGGAGAACTAAAGGAAACCAGTTCTCCCTCCATCATGAGAAAGAAGTACTTCATGAACTTTGGTGTTTTTGCTGGACTACATAGACTTAAGTGTTGGGGTCGGTAAGAGACAGAGCTAGGACAGGACTGAGAGACTCGTGCCCAGGAGCCTGCTGATTCTCATGCTACCCAGGAAACATGTGCCTTCCTGCTGGGCAAGTCCTGCCTGCCTACTTTTACTCAGACATCCCACCACTCTGGCAGACTGACAGTGTTTTGTATAACCATCCCTGCTCTGATATTATGGTTCTAGCTGCATTCTTTGATGTGATTCAAAGAGCAGTTTATAATCAAAGCCCTTTATTTTAAATTTGAGAGAAATCTGTAGGCATTGGAATGACATCTCTGCTAGGGTTTCTAAATTTCAGCATGTAATCCCTTTATTCTCTCTCTTTTTTAAAAACAAATCAATTTTTGATACATGTTAATAAAGCATACAACCTTTATTCTCTTAACACTCATGTAATAGGTTAAATTATGTACCCCAGAAAAACAAAATTTGTTCTTGATCTTAATCCCTTTCTTGTGAATGTGCACCCATTGTAAATCTAGGACCTTCTGAAGTGTTTTTAGTTATGGTGTGGCCAACTAAATCAGGATGGGTCTTAATCCTATTACTGGAAGGCTTATGAAAAAGAAAGCCACAGGGAGGAGCCAGAAGTCAATGGAACCCAGAAGAGAAAGGAGAGGATATTGCCAGATGATGGAAAAGCCAGGAATCCAAGGATTGCTGGCCAGCAAAACGCTACCAACCTTGAGGAGAGAGAAAGCAAGCCTTTTAGCCTCTGCAACCATGAGCCAATACATTTCTGTTGTTAAGCCAATCTATTGTGTGGTATTTGTCTTAACACCTTGAAACTAAGACAGCTCATCTAGACTATCCTATCTTTGAATGAGGACTGCATGACATATGGCTAATATAAAAGGTAGTTCAAAATGGGCATCTGTCTTCAGTTTATGAACCCTCCCAAGAAGAGAAGTTCGCCTTGCAGCCCATTGCCTGCTACTTGAAACAAGCACACACTGCTCCCCTCCCTTCACCAGACTCCTGACTGATCACCAGAATGGGACTGTCAAATCAGACTTAAACGATTCTGAGACCTTGCCCGTTGCCAAGCTTTACTAATAAATTCAAGGAGGCAAGTAATCAAAAAGCATAGGCTAAACAGGGAACGGTCCAGACCCTTTCTTGCGTTGTTGGATACATTCTGACAAGGGTGAACCTATGAGGTCTCTAAGCAATGTGCGCAGGTCAGATCACTTACAGAGAAGAGGTTCATTTTGGTCATGAAATGTCTCCATTGTATACTCTGCTAGTTACATAGCATACACTCCTATTACAGGGAGTCATGCCCCAGACGTTCATAGGTCCCAGGTTTGTTTACCAGAAGCAATCCTAGACAACCTGTTACACACTGCTGAAACCTTTCCTTAGAAAAGGACCCTTCCACTAGTAAGTCCATTACTTTGCTGGCAGGAAGCTTATCATTAGCATCTTTACAAGATTAGACTAGCCTCCCGCCTTCATTATTTCCTGGAGTGCATGCCTTCTGGGGTGGAGGTGGAAGAATGAATTGCAGACCAGCTGCTTAATCTTTTCCTTCAAGGAGCTGCTCACTTGAAAGCCTTGGAAGAGCACTGCTCTAGGGAATCCAAGTTTAAAACAAATAATCGAAGTGGATTCTTCTCAGAAAGGAAGGAAGGAAGGATAAGCCTTATTGTGAGATTTCCCCCAACAGCAGGCGGTGAAAAATTCTTTTTCTATTTGAATTGGGGAATACTTCTTCCTGGGCATTTACTTACCTCATTATATTTTTCTTGGGTTTGTTTAGAAAAGGGTTTGAGTTCTCCAAGTTTCCATCACTTCATGTGAGAAGGATATACCCCAGCTACAGAGAATGCTCTTGGCACAGACGGATGCCAACCTCGTACAACATAAGGCAGAAAGCAACTGCGTAGTCTCCCTCAGAGCTGTCCTAGTTTCAGAGTGCAGATTTGAACCCATTCAAATCTCGGGGTGATGCTTGCTTGAAGTAGGACATCCTTTATACCACTTTTTATCTGAAGCAAAATTAGTTGTTACTATTGAGGATTGGATAACTGGTGCCTTGTCACAAAAAGGAGCACAGATTCATGGGCTTGCCCAGAGTACCAAAATAATTTACTTTTGGACTCAAACTCCAGGCTCCAGTCTCCAAAGCTCATTTTTTCTCTGCAAGGGTGAAAATGTGACCATGTGATTGTTATCTAAGTGAGGCATACTGTGGCAGTTTGAAATTATTTTATGAATCCCACAAAGAGAAAGATTATGTTTGTGGGATGTTTCACTCCTGTGAGTACGAGACCTTTTTTTCAATTGGACTACCTCAGTGAGGCGTGACTCAGGTTGAGTCTCCACCCTTTTGCTGGGTCTCATAAAAAACAGAAACACACCGGAAAAGTGAGTTCCACAATATTTGATGCTGTCATGTGATGGAAAGGAGAGGCTCAAGGAACTGAGGTGCCAGGGAGAGATGAGCCATTTGCCTGATAGCTTGCAGCTAAAATCGGGAAGAAACCAGAGCAGCTAAGCCCAAGAGAAGATGCCCGGTAAGAGACAGGCCCTATGCTTGGTTGCCTTCAGCTGAGCTATGGGAGACGGTACAGCCTGGAGGAGAAGGCAGAGACCAGGCAGAGATTGCCTGTCATCTTGCTTCAATGCTTGGCAGCTGCCTTAGGTGAGAAAGCACCTCTTTTCACGGAATTTTCACGGCCTTAGAACTGTAAGCTTTTACCCCAAATAAATACCTTTTATAAAAGCCGACACATTTCTGGTACTTTGCATCAGCAGCCCTTTGGCAAACATAAAACACATACCAATAGTAACAGTGGCTACCACGTGATGAGTATTTACTCAGTGACAGACCCTAGATGCTAAGCTCTTCACGTATGTGATCTCATTTCATAGTTACAACATAGTCCAGAGGCAGTGTTTGTCAGATGAGTAAACTGAGGCACAGAACAAGTTAGTGGCAGAACAAAGATGTGAACTGAGGTCTCTGTTGCTCTAACTGTGTGCTCTCACCTACCCGCTAACTGCTTCTCCTTAACTGCTTGAATCCTGCTCAACAGCTTGGTTTTATCAATTGATTTTTTAAAAATATTTTCACAAATAAAGAGGGTGTGTAGTTGCTTTGCCGGGGCACAAATGCCCCTGACTTTAGAGCTGTCTTCAGTATTGAACTTTTGCAGGTTTTCCCATCTACATAGGTATACATGATTTTTAAATTATTTTTACCTGATTTACCATTGCTTCCTTCCACCTCCCTCTGTACTTCTTCTTGCTTTCTCTGTAAAACACTAAATATTATATATTTATACAAATATATGATATGTTTACATGTAATATATAGAGGTAGATATAGGTAACCTCTTGTACTTTAGGTTTAATATGGCTTTGTCCTCAGTGAGAACTTTGCTAGGAAGAGTATGCAGCCATCTTTTCATCAACTTTTCACTTCAGAGGCCTGCTGGATTTGCTTCTCTTTCTTGATTCTCAAGTGCAGAGGATGCCTGTGCTTCACACAGTGACTCACTTCCTGGTAAATATAATTCAGTGATTATAATGAAGAATGTGGTTACAGTACTGAAAAACTTAAGGCCAGAGTTTAATTAAGCAGAACATACTGAAACACACTGAAAAATAATCAGGCATCTCACATGGTAATTAATGCTTTAAAATAGAGATTAAGTTAGACCTCTATTTTCCCAAGGCCTCAATCCTATCCATGCTCTACTACCCATTTCTATATTTGATACAAAGAACCTTATTTTACTTTTCTTTATGTTCTAAGTCATGTGAAATATCACAACATTCTATTTCTGAGGCACTGTAAGTTAACTGGAATGGCCTGCTTTAAAAACACAGTATAAGAATACTATTTCATTTTTATGAGTTGTGATTATCCACCAACAAATACTGATAAAGCACCAGCTCTGTGCCAGGCATGGAGTTTTAAAAAATGATTAAGGTCAGCCTTTGAGAACCTTACAGCCTGAAAATTAAAATAGATTAGGCTTGTAATGGGTACTGCTTCTGAAGTTTTATCTCTTTGCATAAAAACTAGGACGTAGTTTTAGGCAATCTAGGATGTATCACCCACCTCAGTAGTCTAAACGTCTGTGCATGGAGCACTGGGGAGGGAGCCAAGGGGGCTGTGTGGAGAGAGTTGCTACAACAGTACGTCATGGGAACACAGGTTCAGGGCACAACAGAAATTTCCAGCAAATGATCCCTTTGTTGCACAGAATAAAGAGTTCAGAAAGGGCAAACAATCCCCTTGTCATTTACATAACATAAAGAGCCCAAAAGTACAGGGGAAGAAGGCCTATCATGGCCCATCTCCCAGGGTGGCTGGAAACTGCTTGGGGTTGGGGTTGATAGATGGCATCTCCACTTGCCCCACCTTGCCTGGGAGAGAGAGGCAAATCTACACTGTTTGAGTATGGTTTTTATCCACCTGGGGAAGGGGAGCTGTCACTGAGAATTCCTGTTCTGATAAGCACCTTGGGTTCCTGGTTTCAGGTTTAGGATCCGGACAGACCTTTTCAGTAGACTTAACATTGCCACCCAGTTTGTTGAACAGCACACAATAGAGAAGGAGGTAGGGGTAGCAGAAAGGCTGAGGATGGTCACTGAGCATGTGTTCCCGACTTCCTCTGAGAAGGAGGTGAGGGTAGGTGAGGTCTGGGCCATGGCTGCTTCACAGATATCTGTGATTTCCCTAACAGGCTACATTTTCATTCTTCTTCCACAATGCCTGGACTCCTCCACATGTGCTCCTGGGCAAGTCATTTAACCTCTTGAAGACTTAGCTTCCTTGTCCATAAACCAGGGATAATATCTGCTCTGCTTACCTTATGCAATCATCATGGGGATCATAGAAGAAAATAAATGTGAAAACATTTTGGAAACTGTTAGGTATTTGTAAGCTCCAAGAAAGCAGGAATTATTGTCTATTTTTGCTCACTCTTGCAACACTAGCATCTGAACCAATGCCCGAATCATGATATATCTCAGTACATATTTGTTGAATGAATGCAAACCACAATACATTGACTTGCCTTTTCACGTTTTTTTTTTTTTTTTGGTACTGGGATCAGGGATTGAACCCAGGACCTCATATGTGGGAGGCTGGTGCTCAACCACTGAGCCACATCAGCTCCCCTGAGTTGGCTCTCTCCTCTCTTTGCTCATTGTTTGCTCATGGTTTTGCTCATGGTTTGTTTGTTGGTTGGTTTGTTTTCTTTAGGAGGCACCGGGAACCAAACCCAGGACTGCCTTCCATGTGGAAGGTGGGCACTCAACTGCTTGAGCCACATTCGCTCCCTCACCTTTTCACTTTTAACATTTCAAAGTTATGGTAATTCATTCTTTTCTATTTTACAAAAGGAAAAAAAGCATTTTGTGTAACTTCTAGAGGCACAGCATCTCGGGGCAGGAAGGGATCTTAAAGGTCATCCAGTCCCAGCTTGCAGAGTGACTTCAATTCCCCTGACACAATCCCTGCCAGGTGCTTGTCCAGTCTGTTCCAGTTCACTGCTGCTGAGGGGCTCTCCCTGGGTTGCCTGGCAGAAGGTCTCCTCTGAGTGCTACAACCTGCTCCACTGTGACCACAGAACAATTCTCCCTCAGCTCTTGACCCTTCAGATATCTGAAAATAATTATCACCTCTCCCTGCCCTTAAGTTTCTTGTACCCAGGTGAAATTTGATGTTTTCTCATTTGCAAGCTTAGGCACTTAATAACTATATTTCTTGTTAAGAAGATAAGCAGAAATTTAGGATTTTAAAAGAAAAACAGCAAAAAAATTTTTTACCAGTATTTGTCTGCTGATCCTATAGCAGGCTTTTGTCAAGGTGGACATTGCTGGCACCACCTATTGGAGAACATTTGAAAAGTAGTCTGCAAATGTAAAAATTAATATTAAGATACAGAGAGAATAACTTCTGTGAATTTTGTCAAATGTGTC
>JAQZBX010105533.1:0-10839 GCA_029593785.1 Cabassous unicinctus
TGCCCAGCAGAATTTCCCTCTGAGGATATGACATTCATCCCAATCCTCCAAGGATTTTCAAAAAGAAAAAGAAAAGAAAAATTAAGTCCTACCAATAAAATAGGAGTATACATGGAAACAAATCACTGTGAGAATTAACAGAAACTAATGCAGAAATGGTCAAAGACTTGATATATTGGATTAGCTGACCAAAATATAAACTAACTATGATTGTTTTATTTAAAGAAATACAAGACAAGATTAAAAATGCCTTAAGGGAACCAGCAAGATGGCAGCAGAGTAAGAAGCTCCTAGAGTCAGCTTGTGTTACAGGGCAGTTAGTAATCACCCAGAGCTAAAAAAATAAAAAAAATTTTTTTAAAGTACCTGTTTTGGGGGCTCCAGGAGACCAGAAGAGAATCCTGCAACATACTTGAAAGACAGGAAGGAGAAAACTGCTCATCTGCAGAGAAGATTCATGAGCAGTGCACTCCATGCCATGGAGGCTGGTGCCCATCCTCCACAGGTGGCACAAGCCCCCGCAGGAGCTATTCTGTGGCTGGAATTGGAAGCTCCATTTCCCAAAAACAGGGAAGGAAGAGATGGTTGGCCATGACTTCAGCTACTGATTAGTAAATTTGGCTGTCTAAAGTATAACCCTAACAACTGGTAAAGTTTGAATCTGTCCAAGTTAGAAAGGGGCTGGTAGTCACCATTTTGGCTCTGCCCGCAACCTGAGGGATTGCAGGCTGACTGAAAATCACAGTGATGGTAGGGACCAGCTTCTTCCACCAAGAACAGCATGAAGCCTACCCTAGTCTTCAGCCCCACCACTAGCAGGTTGGAAGGTTGTGGGCCCTGTACTAGCCTCTCTGGGTAAATGCAGTTACATTTGGCTGACACTGACTGAACAGTCAGAAGTCTACCAGGGCAACTGAACCTGCATGGCACACACCTGCAGCTCCATCCCAGACCCAGGCAAGGGAGAAAGGGCCATGAAGCTTCATCAGTCTCTCTGGGCAACTTCAGTCTAGGTCTGCATGACTTGGATTATTACACATGGCTGTGGCTCTGTCCCTACCCCTGGCAAAGGAGAAAGTTGGGAAAGCTTCATTAGTCCCTGGGGCAATGAGGGCAGCTTGAGCCTCCACAGCCTACATTACCAACTACATCCTTGGCTCCTACTACACAACCAGCAAGGGAGAAAGGGCAAGAGAGTCCTAAATGAAAGAGAGAAACCGCACCCAGAATAAATATGTCTAGTAAGCCAGATGCCAAGAAAGCAACAAAAAATTACAATCCACACCAAGAAACAGGAAGATATGGCCTAGTTTAAGGAAAAAGATAAGCCTCCAGATGACATAAAGGAGTTGAGACAATTAATCATAGATGTTCAAACAAATGTCCTTAATAAATTCAATGAAATGATTAAAGAGATGAAGGATATTAAGAAAACATTGGATAAGCACAAAGAATTTGAAAGCATACATAGAAAAATTGCAGATCTTATGGAAATGAAAGGTGCAATAAATTAAATAACCATTGATGATGGTTAGTTGCTGTGTTTCAGTATTTGTGCATCAATTTTAACAAATGTACCATTCACATATAAAAGGTTATTGATGGAGGAAATGGGAAAACGGGGAGGATGTTGGGTATATGGCAATCCCCTGTATTCTGTATATGATTCTGCTGTGACCTAAAACGTCTTTGAAGAAAAAATGAAAAAAAAAAAAGACACTGGGGGAATAAATGGAGAAAATATCACTGTACGACAGGACAGTGATGAAAGGGAAAATGTTTTAAAAAATGTAAAAATATGAAAAAAAAATAATTTTTCAAATAATTTTTTAATTTTTTATATTCCAATTAAAATAGTCTATTTTAGTTTTTATTAATTTTTCTGTATTTTACATCTTATATATATCACAGTCATTCCTATTTCATTTTGTTATTGTCTGTGGCTATTTTATTGGCTTTATTTTTGAAGAAGTTTCAGATCACAGAAGGGTTACAACTGTGATAGGGGAGGATCACTGGTGTGGGGTGTCAGTGAGGGGGGAAACATGGGAGGAAGTTCACCTAGGTATACATATAAAGCATTTAAATGTGCTCAAATATTCATGAGGCATTTTTATGGAGGGTGGAGATTCACACATTAACCAAAAAATATCAAATTCCCATCTGGGGAAGCTCCACCACATTCCCTAATGGAACAAAAAGATTGCCCCAAGTACAGGGACAATGACTTGTGAAGGAAGATGGTCCATTGAAGGACCTTTGATATTGATGACTATGCCTATGAGCCTTTGCTCTTGAAATTAAAACTTAGCCTAGTTATGTAGGATGCCTAAGAGTTACCTATGGTGAGCCTCCTTGTTGCTCAAATGTGGCCTCTCTGTAAGCCAAACTCAGCATATAACAGCAATAACTTGCCCCCAGCATGGGACATGACTCCCTGGGATGAGCCTCCCTGGCACCAAGGGATTACCAAGTACCAACAAGCAATTCATCTGGGAAAAAACAACAACACATATCTGACCAAAAGTGGAGAGAGCTAAAGACAAATGAGTTTGTATCTAAGAGAATTCAAAGTGAGTCAGAAGGCCATCCCAGAGATGTGCTTATGCACATCTCAACAGGATCTCATTTACAGGCAAGGTAGATACTACCAGAAATAGCAAAGCTCCTCAAGGATATGGAGATATCTAGACACTATCATCAGGGCAGACAGCTCAGGAAGTTGGCCCCTTGCCAGTCAGCCCTAATCTGGTATTTATTCTCCCCGGTGTGACTGAGTTAGACTCAGTGTGGTTTCCCTATGCATGACCCTTCTGTCCTTCTATTCAAACCTATAATTAGTACTAGAGTTGGTAGGTGTACATTCAAGAGACTTAAATCTTTGGGCTGTGCATGTTCCAGCTGAGCCCTGAATCTCAACAGAGTTGCAACACCTATCCCCAGTTCAATGGACTCACCCAGAACAATAATAGGGAGGAGATGATGGACAAATATACCAATGAACCGAGAGTGCCTACAACTGCAAGCAAGAGAGTCTCATCTATTGGATGAATGGGATTGAAACCCCCCTCAATTATTGGTGGAGTCAGCATCACCATCCCAGAGCCCTCAGGATTGGGAAGCAAACTATGGACTAAAATAAACTTACTAGTATTCTACCATAGACTACTTGTGATTCTAGCAATGGAACAAATATCATTGTTGTGGAGGCAGTGACCCATAGATGTTCTGGGGTTAGGGAGAGGGAAAAGCAGGTGTAACGGGGTGCATTTTTGGGACTTGGGAATCATCTGAATGACATTACAATGACAGATACTGTCCATTCAATATTCAGTCATAACCAACAAAGTTGAATGGGAGAATGTGTAAACTACAATGTAAACAAGAATCCATGCTTAGGGGCAGTGTTTGAAAAGGTGTTTATCAATTGCAATGAATGTATCACACTGATGAAAGATGTTGCTAATGTCGGAAAATGTAGGAGGTTTGGGGAGTTGGACATATGGGAATCCCCTATATAGTCTCTATATTATATTACACATTTGTGTAATTGAAGTATCTTTTAAAACATAAAAAAGTGGGAAAAAAGATAACAACAAAATGTTTCACAACAATGCAAGGTTTTGGTAGTAGAGTAATACATGAGAGCTCTGTATGATGATATGTATGTTTGTTTTGTAAGTTCACAACTATTACTATACACTTATTGTTTATGTATAATATACTTCAATAAGTTAAAAAAAAAACCTCCCAAAAATGAAAAGCCTGTGTCCCAGATGGCTTCACAGATGAATTCTCCTAATCATTCAAAGAAGAACTAATACCACTCTTGCTCAAGCTCTTCCAAAAAATTGAACAAAAAACAAACCTACCAAACTCATTCTATGAAGCCAACATCACCCTAATACCAAAACCAGATAAAGACACTATGAAAAAAAAAGAAAACAACAGACCAATATCTCTAATGAATATAGATGCAAAAATCCTCAACAAAATACTTGCAAACTGAATCCAAAAGCACATTAAAAGAATTATACACCACAATCAAGTGGGTTTTACCCCAGATATGCAAGGGTGGTTCAACACAAGAAATTCAATTAACATAATAAACCATGCTGATAAATTGAAGAAGAAAAATCACATCATCTCTCAAATGATGCAGAAAAGGCATTTGACAAAATACAGCACCCTTGAAAAAAGCACTCCAAAAGGTAGGAAGAGAAGGAAGATTTCTCAATAGGGTGAAGTGCATATGTGAAAAACCTACACCTAGCATTGTACTCAACGGTGAAAGACTGAAAGCTTTCCTGCTGAGATCAGGAAAAAGACAAGGATGCCCACTGTCATCATTATTATCCAATATTGTGCTAGAAGTTCTAGGTAGAGCAATTATGCTAGACAAAGAAAAGGCACTCAAATGGGAAAGGAAGAAGTAAAACTTTCACTGTTCACTGATGACATGATCCTATATCTAGAAAATCCTGAAAAATCCACAACAAGGCTACTAGAATTAATAGACAACTTCAGCAAAGTGGTGGGATACAAGGTTAATATGCAAAAATCAAGAGCGTTCCTATACACTACTGATGAGCAATCTGAGGAGGAAATCAGAAAAATAATTCCATTTATAATAGTGACCAAAAAAAATCAAATATTTAGGAATAAACTTAACCAAGGACATAACGGATCTGTATTCAGAAAACTACAAAACATTGCTGAAAGAAACTGAAGAAGACTTGAATAGAAGGATGTTCTGTGTTCATGGATTGGAAGACTAAATATCGTTAAGATGTCAATTCTACCAAAATTGATTTACAGATTCAATACAATCCCAATAAAAACCCAACAGCATTTTTTGCAGAAATCAAAAAGCCAATAATTAAATTTATTTGGAAGGGTAAGGGACCCCAAATAGCAAAAAATGTCTTAAAAAAGAACAAAGTTGGAGGACAATCACTTCCTGACTTTAAAGCATATTTCTTAGCTACAGTGGTGAAAACAACATGGTACTGGCATAAGGACAGACAGACTGGCCAAGGGAACCAAATCAAGAACTCAGAAATTGACCCTCACATCTACAGTGAAGCGATATTTGACAAGGCTGTTAAACCCACCCAGCTGGGCCAGAACAGTCTATTCAACAAATGGTGCTGGGAGAACTGGATAGCCATATACGAAAGAAAGAAAGAGGACCCCTATCTCACACCTTATACAAAAATTAACTCATAATGGAACAATGACTTAAATATAAAAACAAGAACCATAAAACTCCTAGAATAAAATGTAGGAAAACATCTTCAAGATCTTGTGGTAGGAGATCTTCCTTCCTCCCTCCCTCCCTCCCTCCCTCCCTCCCTCCCTCCCTTCCTTCCTTCCTTCCCTCCTCTTTCTTTCTTTCAAGATTTATTTATTTATTCCTCCATTTGTTCTTTTTGCACTTGCTGTCTGCTTTGTGTCCATTCACTGTGCATTCTTCTGTGTCTGCTTGTCTTTTCTTTTTTCAGGCACCACCAGGAACTGATCCTGGGCCTTCTGGAGTGGAAGAGGGGTACTCATTCTCTTGTACTGCCTAAACTCCCTGGTCTGCTGCATCTCTTATTGTCTCTCTTCTGTGTCTCTTTTTGTTGTATCATCTTGCTGTGCCAGCTCTCCACATGGGCCAGCCCTCCTGCATGGGCCAACTCACTGCTCAGGCCAGCTTGCCACATGGGCCAGCTTGCCTTCACCAGGATGTCCTGGGAATCAAACCCTGGGCCTCCTATATGGTAGACAGGAGCCCAATTGCTTGAGCCACATCTGCTTCCCTGGTATTTTCTTAAACCTTACACCCAGAGCATGAGCAATGAAAGAAAAAATAGATAAATGGGACCTCCTCAAAATTCAACACTTTTGCACCTCAAAGGACTTTGTCAAAGGGTGAAAAGGTAGCTGACTCAATGGGAGAAAAGATTTGGTAATCACATATCTGATAAGCATTTAATATCCATGATATATAAGGAGATTATACAACTCAACAATAAAAAGACAAAGTATCCAATTTTAAAATGTGCAAAAAACTTGAAAAGACAATTGTCCAAAGAAGAAATACAAAAGGCAAAGAAACACATGAAAAAATGTTGAGCATAACTAGTGATTATGGAAATGCAAGTCAAAACTACAATGAGATAATATTTCACACCTATTAGACTGACCACTATTAAAAAGTTGGAAAACTAAATGTTGGAGAGGATGTGGAGAGAAAGGAATTCATATTCGCTGTTGGTGGAAATATAGAATGGTACAGCCAGTGTGGAGGATTGTTTGGCAGTTCCTAATGAAGTTAAATATAGACTTGCCAGGGGACCCAGCAATACCATTGCGAGGTATATACCCCAAAGAACTGAGAGCAGTGAATTGAATAGATATCTGCACACCAATGTTCATAGCAGTGTTATTCACAATAACCAAAATTTGGAAACAACCCTTGTGTCCATCAACTGATGGATAAACAAATTGTGGAGTATACACACGATGAAATATTATGCAGCAGTAAGAAGAAATGAAGTTGTGAAACATATGACAACATGGATGAACTTGGAGAACATTATGTTGAGTGAAGTTAGCCAGACACAAAAGGAAAAATACTATATGATTGCCCTATTATGAACTGAATATATTACATGAAATATATTATATGAAATATGAATCTGGGTAGAATTACATGTATAGGACCATTTTTCCTTGAAGCTGAAAAAAATGTAAGTTAATATTATATGTTAATATCGGAATAAAAAATAATAATACTAAGTGAAGGAGACCACATACAGAGTACTACATATTATATGATTCCATTTGTTAAAATGTAAATATAGATCAATTCATAAAGATGAAACATTAGGTTTTATATAGGTCTGAGGAAGGAATTCTAAGGGGCTTGGAGTCTTTCTTTTTGAAGTAATGCTATTCTTTTAATGATTACATTCTATTTCTTAGCTAAAAGAGTTAGAAAGTATAGAATAAAGATTTAACCTTTAAATTATAGAAAGTGTTAACCATAGCATTTATTAAACCTAAGAAGTTGTTTCAATTATAAATGTGAAATTTTACATAATTTTCTAATAGTTCAATATTTTGTTGATGTGATTATTCATTTATTTTCATAGAATTGTTTTCTGTGCCACATTAGACTTTTAAAACATGAGGAGCTAGAATACAAAGCTGGCATACCATCAGCTAAAATAGAAAAGGAAACACTGATATATGAAATGATACATGAACCAACTTTGAAGTCAGAGAAAACAGAAGAAATCTAGCAAGATCAATATCCAGGCATATGGATTCATGTGATGTTTTTTTAATGGAGATCGGAAAAGTTTTTCAAAGCATTAAATCAAGAAAATAAGTGAAATATATTATTGGAGTCCACTTTTAAAATATAATTTTATTAGTCATAGTAATTAGCAATGTCTTCAAATACCAAGCTTGCACTATAAAGAGAACATAAGTTAAATACTGGTGATAACAACAACAACAACAACAACAACAACAGTGGTATCACTATTGCCACCAAGAATATCTGACATTTTTAAATCAATTTATAGTTCACATTACTCTTTCATGCACATCTCTTCTTTTTGTGAGGTGAGTCAACAGTCCCCCGTGTCTTCTGGCTGTGTTACTACCTTCTTTGTGGCTCTTATCTACCAGTGTCCACATATCTCTGTTTCTTAAGTCTTCTTCCCTTCTATTTCAAATTCTACCATTTCCAGTATTTTAAGTTTTTGACCACAACTTCATTTTTTATCCAGCTCTTTTCCATCCTCACTTTTTATAAGGGTTACTCTTTGGTCTCCATTCTTGTCTTTACTTCTTTCCAGATTGAGCACTCTGTTACCAATATCTTCAACTCACTTTTTTGTTTCTTCTGCATATGGATTGGCAAAATGTCAACTCAATCTAATTGTTGGTTTTCTCTACTATACATCTTGGACAGGTAAGCCTTTTTGCAGAAAACTTATATTTTCATGTTGATTGGTTCTTTTCCTAATTCATGGTTTCCACTATCAGTGCTGCTTGGTGTCCCTTCACTTTCCCCCTCCCATTACTCATAATACCTATTTAGATCTTCATAATTGAACCTCAAGCCCCTCTTACTTGATTTTGCCTCCTACTTTAAAAAAAAAAAAAAAGGTGCTCAAATGGAAACATCTAAATTCAGCTCCACAGTCCTGTCTACAGTGCTTGTCTTGGGGAGTAACTGCCTCCTTTTGCTTCTGGAGCTCCTCTGTCATGTCCTGAGGAACCTGGGGTCCATCAGTTATGGTCTCTCTTATCTTCCTTTCTACTGATTCTTTTCTGTCAGCACATATACAGGCTACATGTTTAAGGCTTACAATAACCAAATACAGTTAATAGGAAAATGAAATAATAATGATAAGCTTAAATGAAAGAGATAAAATACATGGAAAGTCAGAATGAAAAACTGAAAATAAAATATAATTAATGGATTGGGACATTCAAAAATTGGGAAAAAACAAAAAAAATTTTAAAAAAAATGTTTTTCCCCCTTTTATCACTGCATTATTGGGTGTCCAGTCTGTACTGTGGCACCTTCTTCCTCTCATTCCCCAGTGTCTCCCAAATTTTCATTTAATTTTCAAAGAAGTTTTAGGTTACAGCAAAGTCACACACAGAATACTAGAGACTCTCATATCTTCCAAGTCCAATCTTAGTTGAAATTCTCAGTAAAAGAGTATGGATTTGTCTCTATCAAATCTGTCAAGTTGCTCTGAAAAAATGGGTATACTTATTTATACTTCTACCGACATTGCATAAAAGGAATACTTTTGCTAGCAGTTGATATTTTCCAACTTTCAATTTTCTGCCAGTCTGATGGGTAAAATGTTTTAATTTGCAATACTCTTCTTACTAATGAAGTTGAATGTATTTCATATGTTTATTGGTCATTTGTTTTTTCCTATACATTGTTTGCTCATCATATTATTGAATAATTTGCCTCTTATTGTTTGGTAAGAATTCTTTAAATATTTGGTATATTAATCTCTCACCTTTTATACCAGTTGTAAATACTTTCTCGTAACTTGCCAGTTATATTTTATTTTTGTTTATGGTGGCTTTTATTGTATATAAGTTGTTAAGTTTGATGAAGTCAAACTTATTATACTTTTCTTTTTAAATGCTCTGATTCTTGCTTAGGAAGCCTTCCCTACCCTGGGTTTATAAATATATTCTCTCATACCTTTTTCTAATAGTTTTATCAATTTTCTTTTTCCATATTTACTTCTCTAATCCATCTGTAAATTTAGGTTTGTGAATGGTAAAGTATAGGTTTTATTTTGCTAAAGCTGCTAGGAACAGTATACCAGAAATGGGTTGGCTCTTATAATGGGAATTTTTTTAGGTTAAAAGCTTACAGTTCTGAGAATGTGAAAATGTCCAAATCAAGGCATCATCAGAGATGCTGTTTTACCGAAGGTCAGCTGCTGGCGATACTGATCTGATATGTGGCAAGACACAAGGGCAGCAATCTGGTCTGGTTCTCTGCCTTCTCCTCTAGGCTTCTTCTCCTTGAGCTCAGCTGTGGGTGATCAGGCATATGGCTCATCTCTCCCCTCTCCTCTGGCCTCTGGCACCTCTCTCTCTGCCTCTCAGGGTTTCTCTGTTTCTGCCACTTTTCTCTGTGTGTCTCTGCATGTTTCTCCTGTTTAAAAAGGACTCTAGTAAGAGGATTAGGATCCAACCTGGGTGCTGCAGTCTAACCAAGGGCCCTTAAATGAAGCAATCTAATAAAAAAGTGATCTAATCAAAAGGTCCTTTAACTGTATCTAACTGAAAGGTCCCATGCACAATATACTTACACATACAGGAATGAGTTAGCTTAAGAACATGATTTTTATGAGGTCCACAAAAGACTGACACCATTGCTGTATGCATATAACTGCATATTTGCATATTTTTCCAAATGGCTGACCACTTTTCCACTATGATTTTTATTGAATAATCTTTCCTCTTGATTTGAAATAATTCCCTTTTCACTTACTAAATTCTCTTTTACATAAGGTTGTATTTCTAGACCCTATTATGTTCTACTGATCTGTTTTCTTTTCCAGTGTCAATACTAAACCATTTTAATTTCTATAGCTCTATGCTTTTATGATCTGAATATATGCATATATATCATTATCATCTCATCATGCTAATTTTCAGTACTGCATCTATTCTCTTTTATGCCTTTGTTTTCAATTAAATATTTTAAAATTTATTTCCATGTTTAAGGAGTTGGCAGAGGCTGAGATTAGGGTGAGGCAAATGAGGTGCCTAGGGCACAAAATGTAAAGGCACTCACAGGATCATGCAGGTGCCTCACAGTGCTGGCACTGTTTTACACTATAGCTCAAATCTCATTTAATCATTAGCAAGAAGCTGTCTGAGTCTGGTGTTGTTTGTGATCTCTGAAGGGCTAGAACTCTAGAACAACTTTTTAATATTGATGGTTCTGCCAGCATGACTTTCTGTATGCTTCTTCCTCCCATGATTTTTTTTTTTTTGAAGAAAAGAAGTTTGACGGGTTGAGGTAAAAGGACAACCTGTAGAATATGGTGAATAAAAGCCAAGAAAAGAGAATGTTTTAAGAAGGAGAGAATCATTAGCTGCCAAGAGTTCAAGAAAAATAATGTCTGAAAGGTATATATTGGATTAGTATCTTTAGGAAGAATGTTTCAATTTCACACAGTCATCTCTTCTTTTCCCATCCTACTGCATCTACCCCAGTTTAGACCTTTATTCTAAAAAGCCTTATAACTGGTTACTGTTGCAGTTCTCTTTTCTTGCTAATTACAT